>CM040747.1:36629436-36692103 GCA_022829145.1 Albula goreensis
TTGATCTGGGTCAGAACCTCTCATGGTCCAACCTGTACTGATATATTCCAGACTCCTTGGTTTCTAAAATGAGTGTCTCTAAGGTCCCAGAGATCAGCACTGGAACCTCAAGCCCTGACAGCAAGAGGTATAAACGCATTAATCAGATATATAATTCTATAAATCGATTTGTCAGGAATAAAACGTTGAATTTTGTGTATATCTTCAGTGCATAATATGTACACATATACTGTGTATCACCCATTCTTAAGAACTGGAACCAGCCATGTCCATCCAGAAAAGCTTAAAATTATTGCTTAAAAAACAAATTGAATTGTGGTGAGAAAAAAAAGCATGTGTGTTTTATACACAGAATATATCTCTGATAATTTTTGAAGTTTTTGAACATTTCACAGTCAGAATAAAAATTTATAGAAATGAATAAAAAGCCTTTAAATATGGAATCTGCCTACATCTATTGATAACATGCTTCTGAAAATTCACTCTTATTTTACTTTGGTTTAAAATGCCTTAGACCTTAAAAAATAATTGTACTGCAGTATAAATTAATTTCAATCAGTGCTTTATCATCTTTTAAATACTGTACACGAGGAAAGATGACAGACTTTTCTTGAAATCTTCACTGTGGAAACTACTTTTTGGAAAATAGTTAGATTAGAAATACACCAGCCTGTATTTGGTGTTAACTACCAACTGAACTAATGTTGTTAATTTTAAAAGTAAATATGTGCTAGTAAAAATCTGTCCCTCAATGTGCTGTCAGTAAAATCTGCAGGAAGAGGATATGTTTTGTTCACAGGGTCCAGGTAGAGACAGCAGGGTCACCTGTACCCAGCAGTTTGACCTCCAATAAAAAGTTTAGGTTAACGGGAAGCTCTATCTCCATGTGCTGTGAGTTTGAGCTGCAGTAAGAGGATGATGTTAACTGGAAGCTCAGTCTCCATGTGCTGTGAGTTAGAGCTACGGGAAAAGGATGAGGTTAACTGGAAGCTCTGTCTCCATGTGCTGTGAGTTAAAGCTGCGGTAAGAGGATGAGGTTAACTGGAAGCTCTGTCTCCATGTTGTGTTCACAGGGTCCAGGTGGAAAGAGCAGGGTCACCTGTACCCAGTTCTCTGTCAGTGAAGAGTGACTGGTCAATGGACAATCCACTTCAATTCAGAGGAGAATCCACAGCTGATCCAAGGTAAGTAAAAAGGTTGATGTTTACACTAGTCTTTCATTATTATCTCAATCTCACTCGCCATCGTCTTCTGGAAGTGAATTTGCACTCATGAATGTAAAAATCAGTTCCTCCATTCTTTGTGAGTTCGACCTTCAATAAAATGTTAAGGTTAACGGGAAGCTCTGTCTCCATGTGCTGTGAGTTAGAGCTGCAGTAAGAGGATGAGGTTAACTGGACGCTCTGTCTCCATGTGCTGTGAGTTAGAGCTGCAGGAAGAGGATGAGGTTAACTGGAAGCTCTGTCTCCATGTGCTGTGAGTTAGAGCTGCAGTGAGAGGATGAGGTTAACTCGAATCTCTGTCTCCATGTGCTGTGAGTTAGACCTGCAGTAAGAGGATGAGGTTAACTGGAAGCTTTGTCTCCATGTGCTGTGAGTTAGAGCTGCAGAAAGAGGATGAGGTTAACTGGAACCTCTGTCTCCATGTGCTGTGAGTTACAACTGCAGAAAAAGGATGAGATTAACTGGAAGCTCAGTCTCCATGTAATGTGAAGAAAAGCTGCAGTAAGAGGATGAGGTTAAATGGAAGCTCTGTCTCCATGTGCTGTGAGTTAGAGCTGCAGTAAGAGGATGAGGTTAACTGGTAGCTCTTTCTCCATGTGCTGTGAGTTAGAGCTGCAGAAAGAGGATGAGGTTAACTGGACGCTCTGTCTCCATGTGCTGTGAGTTAGAGCTGCAGTAAGAGAATGAGGTTAACTGGAAGCTCTGTCTCCATATGCTGTGAGTTAAAGCTGCGGTAAGAGGATGAGGTTAACTGGATGCTCTGTCTCCATGTGTTGTTCACAGGGTCCAGGTGGAGACGGCAGGGTCACCTGTACCCAGCTCTCTGTCAGTGAAGAGTGACTGGTCAATGGACAATCCACTGCAATTCAAAGGAGAATCCACAGCTGATCCAAGGTAAGTAAAAAAGTTGATGTTTACAAAACTATTTTAATATATCTCATTGTCACTCGCCTTAGTCTTGTGTAAGTAAATTTGCACTCGTGAATGTAAAAAACAGTTCCTCCATTTTTTGTGAGTTTGACCTGCAATAAAAAGTTTAGGTTCATGGGACGATCTGTCTCCATGGGCTGTGAGTTAGAGCTGCAGGAAGAGGATGAGGTTAACTGGAAGCTCTGTCTCCATGTGCTCTGAGCTAGAGCTGCAGCTAGAGGATGAGGTTAACTGGAAGCTTTGTCTCCATGTGTTGTGAGTGAGAGCTGCAGTAAGAGGATGAGGTTAACTGGAAGCTCTGTCTCCATGTGCTGTGAGTTAGAGCTACAGAAAGAGGATTAGGTTAACTGAAAGCTCTGTCTCCATGTGCTGTGAGTTAGAGCTGCAGAAAGAGGATGAGGTTAACTGGAAGCTCTGTTTCCATGTGCTGTGAGTAAGAGCTGCTTAAGAGGATAAGGTTAACTTTAAGGTCTGTCTCCATGTTGTGTTCACAGGGTCCAGGTGGAGAGAGCACGATCACCTGTACCCAGTTCTCTGTCAGTGAAGAGTGACTGGTCAATGGACAATCCACTTCAATTCAGAGGGGAATCCACAGCTGATCCAAGGTAAGTAAAAAGGTTGATGTTTACAGTAGTCTTTCATGATTATCTCAATCTCACTTGCCATAGTCTTGTGTCAGTGAATTTGCAATCGTGAATGTAAAAATCATTTCCTCCATTCTTTGTGAGTTCAACCTTCAATAAAATGTTAAGGTTAATGGGAAGCTCTGTGTCCATATGCTGTGAGTTAGAGCTGCAGTAAGAGGATGAGGTTAACTAGACGCTCTGTCTCCATGTGCTGTGAGTTAGAGCTGCAGGAAGAGGATGAGGTTAACTGGAAGCTCTGTCTCCATGTGCTGTGAGTTAAAGCTGCGGTAAGAGGATGAGGTTAACTCGAAGCTCTGTCTCCATGTGCTGTGAGTTAAAGCTGCGGTAAGAGGATGAGGTTAACTGGATGCTCTGTCTCCATGTGTTGTTCACAGGGTCCAGGTGGAGACGGCAGGGTCACCTGTACCCAGCTCTCTGTCAGTGAAGAGTGACTGGTCAATGGACAATCCACTGCAATTCAAAGGAGAATCCACAGCTGATCCTAGGTAAGTAAAAAAGTTGATGTTTACAAAACTATTTTAATATATCTCATTGTCACTCGCCTTAGTCTTGTGTAAGTAAATTTGCACTCGTGAATGTAAAAAACAGTTCCTCCATTTTTTGTGAGTTTGACCTGCAATAAAAAGTTTAGGTTCATGGGACGATCTGTCTCCATGGGCTGTGAGTTAGAGCTGCAGGAAGAGGATGAGGTTAACTGGAAGCTCTGTCTCCATGTGCTCTGAGCTAGAGCTGCAGCTAGAGGATGAGGTTAACTGGAAGCTTTGTCTCCATGTGTTGTGAGTGAGAGCTGCAGTAAGAGGATGAGGTTAACTGGAAGCTCTGTCTCCATGTGCTGTGAGTTAGAGCTACAGAAAGAGGATTAGGTTAACTGAAAGCTCTGTCTCCATGTGCTGTGAGTTAGAGCTGCAGAAAGAGGATGAGGTTAACTGGAAGCTCTGTTTCCATGTGCTGTGAGTAAGAGCTGCTTAAGAGGATAAGGTTAACTTTAAGGTCTGTCTCCATGTTGTGTTCACAGGGTCCAGGTGGAGAGAGCACGATCACCTGTACCCAGTTCTCTGTCAGTGAAGAGTGACTGGTCAATGGACAATCCACTTCAATTCAGAGGGGAATCCACAGCTGATCCAAGGTAAGTAAAAAGGTTGATGTTTACAGTAGTCTTTCATGATTATCTCAATCTCACTCGCCATAGTCTTGTGTCAGTGAATTTGCAATCGTGAATGTAAAAATCATTTCCTCCATTCTTTGTGAGTTCAACCTTCAATAAAATGTTAAGGTTAATGGGAAGCTCTGTGTCCATATGCTGTGAGTTAGAGCTGCAGTAAGAGGATGAGGTTAACTAGACGCTCTGTCTCCATGTGCTGTGAGTTAGAGCTGCAGGAAGAGGATGAGGTTAACTGGAAGCTCTGTCTCCATGTGCTGTGAGTTAGAGCTGCAGATAGAGGATGAGGTTAACTCGAAGCTCTGTCTCCATGTGCTGTGAGTTAGACCTGCAGTAAGAGGATGAGGTTAACTGGAAGCTTTGTCTCCATGTGCTGTGAGTTAGAGCTGCAGAAAGAGGATGAGGTTAACTGGACGCTCTTTCTCCATATGCTGTGAGTTAAAGCTGCGGTAAGAGGATAAGGTTAACTGGACGCTCTGTCTCCATGTGCTGTGAGTTAGAGCTGCAGTAAGAGGATGAGGTCAACTGGATGCTCAGTCTCCTTGTGCTGTGAGTTAGAGCTGCTTAAGAGGATAAGGTTAACTGGAAGCTTTGTCTCCATGTGCTGTGAGTTAGAGCTGTAGTAAGAGGATGAGGTCAACTGGATGCTCAGTCTCCTTGTGCTGTGAGTTACAGCTGCAGTAATAGGATTAGGTTAACTGGAAGCTCTGTCTCCATGTGCTGTGAGTTAGAGCTACAGTAAGAGAATGAGGTTAACTGGACGCTCTGTCTCCATGTGCTGTGAGTTTGAGCTGCAGTAAGAGGATGAGGTTAACTGGACGCTCTGTCTTCATGTGTTGTGAGTTAGAGCTGCAGTAAGAGGATGAGGTTAACTGGAAGCTCTTTCTCCATGTGCTTTGAGTTAGAGCTGCAGGAAGAGGATGAGATTAACTGGAAGCTCTGTTTCCATGTGCTGTGAGTTAGAGCTGCAGAAAGAGGATGAGGTTAACTGGAAGCTCTTTCTCCATATGCTGTGAGTTAAAGCTGCGGTAAGATGATGAGGTTAACTGGACGCTCTGTCTCCATGTGCTGTGAGTTAGAGCTGCAGTAAGAGGATGAGGTCAACTGGATGCTCAGTCTCCTTGTGCTGTGAGTTAGAGCTGCAGTAAGAGGATTAGGTTAACTGGAAGCTCTGTCTCCATGTGCTGTGAGTTAGAGCTGCAGTAAGAGAATGAGGTTAACTGGAAGCTCTTTCTCCATATGCTGTGAGTTAAAGCTGCGGTAAGAGGATGAGGTTAACTGGACGCTCTGTCTCCATGTGCTGTGAGTTACAGCTGCTTAAGAGGATAAGGTTAACTGGAAGGTTTGTCTCCATATGCTGTGAGTTAGAGCTGCAGTAAGAGGATGAGGTTAACTAGACGCTCTGTCTCCATGTGCTGTGAGTTAGAGCTGCAGGAAGAGGATGAGGTTAACTGGAAGCTCTGTCTCCATGTGCTGTGAGTTAGAGCTGCAGATAGAGGATGAGGTTAACTCGAAGCTCTGTCTCCATGTGCTGTGAGTTAGACCTGCAGTAAGAGGATGAGGTTAACTGGAAGCTTTGTCTCCATGTGCTGTGAGTTAGAGCTGCAGAAAGAGGATGAGGTTAACTGGAAGCTCTTTCTCCATATGCTGTGAGTTAAAGCTGCGGTAAGAGGATAAGGTTAACTGGACGCTCTGTCTCCATGTGCTGTGAGTTAGAGCTGCAGTAAGAGGATGAGGTCAACTGGATGCTCAGTCTCCTTGTGCTGTGAGTTAGAGCTGCAGTAAGAGGATTAGGTTAACTGGAAGCTCTGTCTCAATGTGCTTTGAGTTAGAGCTGCAGTAAGAGGATGAGGTTAACTGGAAGCTCTGTCTCCATGTGCTGTGAGTTAGAGCTGCAGTAAGAGGATGAGGTTAACTGGTAGCTCTTTCTCCATATGCTGTGAGTTAGAGCTGCAGAAAGAGGATGAGGTTAACTGGACGCTCTGTCTCCATGTGCTGTGAGTTAGAGCTGCAGTAAGAGGATGAGGTTAACTGGTAGCTCTTTCTCCATGTGCTGTTAGTTAGAGCTGCAGTAAGAGGATGAGGTTAACTGGATGCTCAGTCTCCATGTGCTGTGAGTTAGAGCTGCAGTAACAGGATTAGGTTAACTGGAAGCTCTGTCTCCATGTGCTGTGAGTTAGAGCTGCAGTAAGAGAATGAGGTTAACTGGAAGCTCTGTCTCCATATGCTGTGAGTTAAAGCTGCGGTAAGAGGATGAGGTTAACTGGAAGCTCTGTCTCCATGTGCTGTGAGTCAGAGCTGCAGTTAGAGGATGACATTAACTGGAAGGTCTGTGTTCTTGTGCTGTGAGTTAGAGCTGCAGTAAGAGGATGAGGTTAACTGGAAGCTCTGTCTCCATGTGCTGTGAGTTAGAGCTGCAGAAAGAAGATGAGGTTAACTGGACGCTCTGTCTAGATGTGCTGTGAGTTAGAGCTGCAGAAAGAAGATGAGGTTAACTGGACGCTCTGTCTCCATGTGCTGTGAGTTAGAGCTGCAGTAAGAGGATGAGGTTAACTGGATGCTCAGTCTCCTTTTGCTGTGAGTTAGAGCTGCAGTAACAGGATTAAGTTAACTGGAAGCTCTGTCTCCATGTGCTGTGAGTTAGAGCTGCAGTAAGAGGATGAGGTTAACTGGAAGCTCTGTCTCCATGTGCTGTGAGTTAGAGCTGCAGTAAGAGAATGAGGTTAACTGGAAGCTCTGTTTCCATGTGCTGTGAGGAAGAGCTGCTTAAGAGGATAAGGTTAACTTTAAGGCCTGTCTCCATGTTGTGTTCACAGGGTCCAGGTGGAGAGAGCACGATCACCTGTATCCAGTTCTCTGTCAGTGAAGAGTGACTGGTCAATGGACAATCCACTTCAATTCAGAGGAGAATCCACAGCTGATCCAAGGTAAGTAAAAAGGTTGATGTTTACACTAGTCTTTCATTATTATCTCAATTTCACTCGCCATAGTCTTGTGTAAGTGAATTTGCAATCGTAATTGTAAAAATCATTTCCTCCATTCTTTGTGAGTTCGACCTTCAATAAAATGTTAAGGTTAATGGGAAGCTCTGTCTCCATATGCTGTGAGCTAGAGCTGCAGAAAGAGGATGAGGTTAACTGGAAGCTTTGTCTCCATGTGCTGTGAGTTAGAGCTGCAGTAAGAGGATGAGGTCAACTGGATGCTCAGTCTTCTTGTGCTGTGAGTTAGAGCTGCAGTAACAGGATGAGGTTAACTGGACGCTCTGTCTCCATGTGCTGTGAGTTAGAGCTGCTTAAGAGGATAAGGTTAACTGGAAGCTTTGTCTCCATGTGCTGTGAGTTAGAGCTGTAGTAAGAGGATGAGGTCAACTGGATGCTCAGTCTCCTTGTGCTGTGAGTTAGAGCTGCAGTAATAGGATTAGGTTAACTGGAAGCTCTGTCTCCATGTGCTGTGAGTTAGAGCTACAGTAAGAGAATGAGGTTAACTGGACGCTCTGTCTCCATGTGCTGTGAGTTTGAGCTGCAGTAAGAGGATGAGGTTAACTGGACGCTCTGTCTTCATGTGTTGTGAGTTAGAGCTGCAGTAAGAGGATGAGGTTAACTGGAAGCTCTTTCTCCATGTGCTTTGAGTTAGAGCTGCAGGAAGAGGATGAGATTAACTGGAAGCTCTGTTTCCATGTGCTGTGAGTTAGAGCTGCAGAAAGAGGATGAGGTTAACTGGAAGCTCTTTCTCCATATGCTGTGAGTTAAAGCTCTGGTAAGATGATGAGGTTAACTGGACGCTCTGTCTCCATGTGCTGTGAGTTAGAGCTGCAGTAAGAGGATGAGGTCAACTGGATGCTCAGTCTCCTTGTGCTGTGAGTTAGAGCTGCAGTAAGAGGATTAGGTTAACTGGAAGCTCTGTCTCCATGTGCTGTGAGTTAGAGCTGCAGTAAGAGAATGAGGTTAACTGGAAGCTCTTTCTCCATATGCTGTGAGTTAAAGCTGCGGTAAGAGGATGAGGTTAACTGGACGCTCTGTCTCCATGTGCTGTGAGTTACAGCTGCTTAAGAGGATAAGGTTAACTGGAAGGTTTGTCTCCATGTGCTGTGAGGTAGAGCTGCAGGAAGAGGATGAGGTTAACTCGAAGCTCTGTCTCCATGTGCTGTGAGTTACACCTGCAGTAAGAGGATGAGGTTAACTGGAAGCTTTGTCTCCATGTGCTGTGAGTTAGAGCTGCAGAAAGAGGATGAGGTTAACTGGAAGCTCTTTCTCCATATGCTGTGAGTTAAAGCTGCAGTAAGAGGATGAGGTTAACTGGACGATCTGTCTCCATGTGCTGTGAGTTAGAGCTGCTTAAGAGGATAAGGTTAACTGGAAGCTTTGTCTCCATGTGCTGTGAGTTAGAGCTGTAGTAAGAGGATGAGGTCAACTGGATGCTCAGTCTCCTTGTGCTGTGAGTTAGAGCTGCAGTAACAGGATTAGGTTAACTGGAAGCTCTGTCTCCATGTGTTGTGAGCTAGAGCTGCAGTAAGAGAATGAGGTTAACTGGACGCTCTGTCTCCATGTGCTGTGAGTTTGAGCTGCAGTAAGAGGATGAGGTTAACTGGACGCTCTGTTTTCATGTGTTGTGAGTTAGAGCTGCAGTAAGAGGATGAGGTTAACTGGAAGCTCTGTCTCCATGTGCTGTGAGTTAGAGCTGCAGAAAGAAGATGAGGTTAACTGGACGCTCTGTCTAGATGTGCTGTGAGTTAGAGCTGCAGAAAGAAGATGAGGTTAACTGGACGCTCTGTCTCCATGTGCTGTGAGTTAGAGCTGCAGTAAGAGGATGAGGTTAACTGGATGCTCAGTCTCCTTTTGCTGTGAGTTAGAGCTGCAGTAACAGGATTAAGTTAACTGGAAGCTCTGTCTCCATGTGCTGTGAGTTAGAGCTGCAGTAAGAGGATGAGGTTAACTGGAAGCTCTGTCTCCATGTGCTGTGAGTTAGAGCTGCAGTAAGAGAATGAGGTTAACTGGAAGCTCTGTTTCCATGTGCTGTGAGGAAGAGCTGCTTAAGAGGATAAGGTTAACTTTAAGGCCTGTCTCCATGTTGTGTTCACAGGGTCCAGGTGGAGAGAGCACGATCACCTGTATCCAGTTCTCTGTCAGTGAAGAGTGACTGGTCAATGGACAATCCACTTCAATTCAGAGGAGAATCCACAGCTGATCCAAGGTAAGTAAAAAGGTTGATGTTTACACTAGTCTTTCATTATTATCTCAATTTCACTCGCCATAGTCTTGTGTAAGTGAATTTGCAATCGTAATTTTAAAAATCATTTCCTCCATTCTTTGTGAGTTCGACCTTCAATAAAATGTTAAGGTTAATGGGAAGCTCTGTCTCCATATGCTGTGAGCAAGAGCTGCAGAAAGAGGATGAGGTTAACTAGACGCTCTGTCTCCATGTGCTGTGAGTTAGAGCTGCTTAAGAGGATAAGGTTAACTGGAAGCTTTGTCTCCATGTGCTGTGAGTTAGAGCTGCAGTAAGAGGATGAGGTCAACTGGATGCTCAGTCTTCTTGTGCTGTGAGTTAGAGCTGCAGTAACAGGATGAGGTTAACTGGACGCTCTGTCTCCATGTGCTGTGAGTTAGAGCTGCTTAAGAGGATAAGGTTAACTGGAAGCTTTGTCTCCATGTGCTGTGAGTTAGAGCTGTAGTAAGAGGATGAGGTCAACTGGATGCTCAGTCTCCTTGTGCTGTGAGTTAGAGCTGCAGTAATAGGATTATGTTAACTGGAAGCTCTGTCTCCATGTGCTGTGAGTTAGAGCTACAGTAAGAGAATGAGGTTAACTGGACGCTCTGTCTCCATGTGCTGTGAGTTTGAGCTGCAGTAAGAGGATGAGGTTAACTGGACGCTCTGTCTTCATGTGTTGTGAGTTAGAGCTGCAGTAAGAGGATGAGGTTAACTGGAAGCTCTTTCTCCATGTGCTTTGAGTTAGAGCTGCAGGAAGAGGATGAGATTAACTGGAAGCTCTGTTTCCATGTGCTGTGAGTTAGAGCTGCAGAAAGAGGATGAGGTTAACTGGAAGCTCTTTCTCCATATGCTGTGAGTTAAAGCTGCGGTAAGATGATGAGGTTAACTGGACGCTCTGTCTCCATGTGCTGTGAGTTAGAGCTGCAGTAAGAGGATGAGGTCAACTGGATGCTCAGTCTCCTTGTGCTGTGAGTTAGAGCTGCAGTAAGAGGATTAGGTTAACTGGAAGCTCTGTCTCCATGTGCTGTGAGTTAGAGCTGCAGTAAGAGAATGAGGTTAACTGGAAGCTCTTTCTCCATATGCTGTGAGTTAAAGCTGCGGTAAGAGGATGAGGTTAACTGGACGCTCTGTCTCCATGTGCTGTGAGTTACAGCTGCTTAAGAGGATAAGGTTAACTGGAAGGTTTGTCTCCATGTGCTGTGAGGTAGAGCTGCAGGAAGAGGATGAGGTTAACTCGAAGCTCTGTCTCCATGTGCTGTGAGTTACACCTGCAGTAAGAGGATGAGGTTAACTGGAAGCTTTGTCTCCATGTGCTGTGAGTTTGAGCTGCAGAAAGAGGATGAGGTTAACTGGAAGCTCTTTCTCCATATGCTGTGAGTTAAAGCTGCAGTAAGAGGATGAGGTTAACTGGACGATCTGTCTCCATGTGCTGTGAGTTAGAGCTGCTTAAGAGGATAAGGTTAACTGGAAGCTTTGTCTCCATGTGCTGTGAGTTAGAGCTGTAGTAAGAGGATGAGGTCAACTGGATGCTCAGTCTCCTTGTGCTGTGAGTTAGAGCTGCAGTAACAGGATTAGGTTAACTGGAAGCTCTGTCTCCATGTGTTGTGAGCTAGAGCTGCAGTAAGAGAATGAGGTTAACTGGACGCTCTGTCTCCATGTGCTGTGAGTTTGAGCTGCAGTAAGAGGATGAGGTTAACTGGACGCTCTGTTTTCATGTGTTGTGAGTTAGAGCTGCAGTAAGAGGATGAGGTTAACTGGAAGCTCTGTCTCCATGTGCTGTGAGTTAGAGCTGCAGAAAGAAGATGAGGTTAACTGGACGCTCTGTCTAGATGTGCTGTGAGTTAGAGCTGCAGAAAGAAGATGAGGTTAACTGGACGCTCTGTCTCCATGTGCTGTGAGTTAGAGCTGCAGTAAGAGGATGAGGTTAACTGGATGCTCAGTCTCCTTTTGCTGTGAGTTAGAGCTGCAGTAACAGGATTAGAGTTAACTGGAAGCTCTGTCTCCATGTGCTGTGAGTTAGAGCTGCAGTAAGAGGATGAGGTTAACTGGAAGCTCTGTCTCCATGTGCTGTGAGTTAGAGCTGCAGTAAGAGAATGAGGTTAACTGGAATCTCTGTTTCCATGTGCTGTGCGGAAGAGCTGCTTAAGAGGATAAGGTTAACTTTAAGGCCTGTCTCCATGTTGTGTTCACAGGGTCCAGGTGGAGAGAGCACGATCACCTGTATCCAGTTCTCTGTCAGTGAAGAGTGACTGGTCAATGGACAATCCACTTCAATTCAGAGGAGAATCCACAGCTGATCCAAGGTAAGTAAAAGGTTGATGTTTACACTAGTCTTTCATTATTATCTCAATTTCACTCGCCATAGTCTTGTGTAAGTGAATTTGCAATCGTAATTGTAAAAATCATTTCCTCCATTCTTTGTGAGTTCGACCTTCAATAAAATGTTAAGGTTAATGGGAAGCTCTGTCTCCATATGCTGTGAGCTAGAGCTGCAGAAAGAGGATGAGGTTAACTAGACGCTCTGTCTCCATGTGCTGTGAGTTAGAGCTGCTGCCCAGAGGATAAGGTTAACTGGAAGCTTTGTCTCCATGTGCTGTGAGTTAGAGCTGCAGTAAGAGGATGAGGTCAACTGGATGCTCTGGGGGCTTCTTGTGCTGTGAGTTAGAGCTGCAGTAACAGGATGAGGTTAACTGGACGCTCTGTCTCCATGTGCTGTGAGTTAGAGCTGCTTAAGAGGATAAGGTTAACTGGAAGCTTTGTCTCCATGTGCTGTGAGTTAGAGCTGTAGTAAGAGGATGAGGTCAACTGGATGCTCAGTCTCCTTGTGCTGTGAGTTAGAGCTGCAGTAATAGGATTAGGTTAACTGGAAGCTCTGTCTCCATGTGCTGTGAGTTAGAGCTACAGTAAGAGAATGAGGTTAACTGGACGCTCTGTCTCCATGTGCTGTGAGTTTGAGCTGCAGTAAGAGGATGAGGTTAACTGGACGCTCTGTCTTCATGTGTTGTGAGTTAGAGCTGCAGTAAGAGGATGAGGCTCTTTCTCCATGTTAACTGGAAGCTCTGTCTCCATGTGCTGTGAGTTAGAGCTGCAGGAAGAGGATGAGATTAACTGGAAGCTCTGTTTCCATGTGCTGTGAGTTAGAGCTGCAGAAAGAGGATGAGGTTAACTGGAAGCTCTTTTCTCCATATGCTGTGAGTTAAAGCTGCGGTAAGATGATGAGGTAGAGCTGCAGGAAGTTAACTGGACGCTCTGTCTCCATGTGCTGTGAGTTAGAGCTGCAGTAAGAGGATGAGGTCAAATGGATGCTCAGTCTCCTTGTGCTGTGAGTTAGAGCTGCAGTAAGAGGATTAGGTTAACTGGAAGCTCTGTCTCCATGTGCTGTGAGTTAGAGCTGCAGTAAGAGAATGAGGTTAACTGGAAGCTCTTTCTCCATATGCTGTGAGTTAAAGCTGCGGTAAGAGGATGAGGTTAACTGGACGCTCTGTCTCCATGTGCTGTGAGTTAGAGCTGCTCTGTCTCCAAGAGGATGAGGTTAACTGGAAGCTTTGTCTCCATGTGCTGTGTCTCCATGTGCTGTGTGGTAGAGCTGCAGGAAGAGGATGAGGTTAACTGGAAGCTCTGTCTCCATGTGCTGTGAGTTAGACCTGCAGTAAGAGGATGAGGTTAACTGGAAGCTTTGTCTCCATGTGCTGTGAGTTAGAGCTGCAGAAAGAGGATGAGGTTAACTGGAAGATCTTTCTCCATATGCTGTGAGTTAAAGCTGCGGTAAGAGGATGAGGTTAACTGGACGCTCTGTCTCCATGTGCTGTGAGTTAGAGCTGCTTAAGAGGATTAGGTTAACTGGAAGCTTTGTCTCCATGTGCTGTGAGTTAGAGCTGTAGTAAGAGGATGAGGTTAACTGGATGCTCAGTCTCCTTGTGCTGTGAGTTAGAGCTGCAGTAACAGGATTAGGTTAACTGGAAGCTCTGTCTCCATGTGTTGTGAGTTAGAGCTGCAGTAAGAGAATGAGGTTAACTGGACGCTCTGTCTCCATGTGCTGTGAGTTTGAGCTGCAGTAAGAGGATGAGGTTAACTGGAGAGCTCTGTCTTCATGTGTTGTGAGTTAGAGCTGCAGTAAGAGGATAAGGTTAACTGGAAGCTTGTCTCCATGTGCTGTGAGTTAGAGCTGCAGTAAGAGGATGAGGTCAACTGGATGCTCTGTCTCCATGTGCTGTGAGTTAGAGCTGCAGTAACAGGATTAGGTTAACTGGAAGCTCTGTCTCCATGTGCTCTGATTTAGAGCTGCAGTAAGAGAATGAGGTTCACTGGACGCTCTGTCTCCATGTGCTGTGAGTTTGAGCTGCAGTAAGAGGATGAGGTTAACTGGTAGCTCTTTCTCCATGTGCTGTTAGTTTGAGTTGCAGAAAGAGGATGAGGTTAACTGGATGCTCTGTCTCCATGTGCTGTGAGTTAGAGCTGCAGTAAGAGGATAAGGTTAACTGGAAGCTTTGTCTCCATGTGCTGTGAGTTAGAGCTGCAGTAAGAGGATGAGGTCAACTGGATGCTCAGTCTCCTTGTGCTGTGAGTTAGAGCTGCAGTAACAGGATTAGGTTAACTGGAAGCTCTGTCTCCATGTGCTCTGATTTAGAGCTGCAGTAAGAGAATGAGGTTCACTGGACGCTCTGTCTCCATGTGCTGTGAGTTTGAGCTGCAGTAAGAAGATGAGGTTAACTGGACGCTCTGTCTTCATGTGTTGTGAGTTAGAGCTGCAGTAAGAGGATGAGGTCAACTGGATGCTCCAGTCTCCTTGTGCTGTGAGTTAGAGCTGCAGTAAGAGGATTAGGTTAACTGGAAGCTCTGTCTCCATGTGTGAGGTAGAGCTGCAGTAAGAGAATGAGGTTAACTGAGCTCTTTCTCCATATGCTGTGAGTTAAAGCTGCGGTAAGAGGATGAGGTTAACTGGACGCTCTGTCTCCATGTGCTGTGAGTTAGAGCTGCTTAAGAGGATAAGGTTAACTGGAAGCTTTGTCTCCATGTGCTGTGAGGTAGAGCTGCAGGAAGAGGATGAGGTTAACTCGAAACTCTTTCTCCATATGCTGTGAGTTAGAGCTGCAGAAAGAGGATGAGGTTAACTGGAAGCTCTTTCTCCATATGCTGTGAGTTAAAGCTGCGGTAAGAGGATGAGGTTAACTAGACGCTCTGCCTCCATGTGCTGTGAGTTAGAGCTGCTTAAGCGGATGAGGTTAACTGGAAGCTTTGTCTCCATGTGCTGTGAGTTAGAGCTGTAGTAAGAGGATGAGGTCAACTGGATGCTCAGTCTCCTTGTGCTGTGAGTTAGAGCTGCAGTAACAGGATTAGGTTAACTGGAAGCTCTGTCTCCATGTGCTGTGAGTTAGAGCTGCAGTAAGAGAATGAGGTTAACTGGAAGCTCTTTCTCCATATGCTGTGAGTTAAAGCTGCGGTAAGAGGATGAGATTAACTGGAAGCTCTGTTTCCATGTGCTGTGAGTTAGAGCTGCAGAAAGAGGATGAGGTTAACTGGAAGCTCTTTCTCCATATGCTGTGAGTTAAAGCTGCGGTAAGAGGATGAGGTTAACTGGACGCTCTGTCTCCATGTGCTGTGAGTTAGAGCTGTAATAAGAGGATGAGGTGAACTGGATGCTCAGTCTCCTTGTGCTGTGAGTTAGAGCTGCAGTAAGAGGATTAGGTTAACTGGAAGCTCTGTCTCCATGTGCTGTGAGTTAGAGCTGCAGTAAGAGGATGAGGTTAACTGGAAGCTCTTTCTCCATATGCTGTGAGTTAAAGCTGCGGTAAGAGGATGAGGTTAACTGGACGCTCTGTCTCCATGTGCTGTGAGTTAGAGCTGCTGAAGAGGATGAGGTTAACTGGAAGCTTTGTCTCCATGTGCTGTGAGGTAGAGCTGCAGGAAGAGGATGAGGTTAACTCGAAGCTCTGTCTCCATGTGCTGTGAGTTAGACCTGCAGTAAGAGGATGAGGTTAACTGGAAGCTTTGTCTCCATGTGCTGTGAGTTAGAGCTGCAGAAAGAGGATGAGGTTAACTGGAAGATCTTTCTCCATATGCTGTGAGTTAAAGCTGCGGTAAGAGGATGAGGTTAACTGGACGCTCTGTCTCCATGTGCTGTGAGTTAGAGCTGCTTAAGAGGATTAGGTTAACTGGAAGCTTTGTCTCCATGTGCTGTGAGTTAGAGCTGTAGTAAGAGGATGAGGTTAACTGGATGCTCAGTCTCCTTGTGCTGTGAGTTAGAGCTGCAGTAACAGGATTAGGTTAACTGGAAGCTCTGTCTCCATGTGTTGTGAGTTAGAGCTGCAGTAAGAGAATGAGGTTAACTGGACGCTCTGTCTCCATGTGCTGTGAGTTTGAGCTGCAGTAAGAGGATGAGGTTAACTGGACGCTCTGTCTTCATGTGTTGTGAGTTAGAGCTGCAGTAAGAGGATAAGGTTAACTGGAAGCTTTGTCTCCATGTGCTGTGAGTTAGAGCTGCAGTAAGAGGATGAGGTCAACTGGATGCTCAGTCTCCTTGTGCTGTGAGTTAGAGCTGCAGTAACAGGATTAGGTTAACTGGAAGCTCTGTCTCCATGTGCTCTGATTTAGAGCTGCAGTAAGAGAATGAGGTTCACTGGACGCTCTGTCTCCATGTGCTGTGAGTTTGAGCTGCAGTAAGAGGATGAGGTTAACTGGTAGCTCTTTCTCCATGTGCTGTTAGTTTGAGTTGCAGAAAGAGGATGAGGTTAACTGGATGCTCTGTCTCCATGTGCTGTGAGTTAGAGCTGCAGTAAGAGGATAAGGTTAACTGGAAGCTTTGTCTCCATGTGCTGTGAGTTAGAGCTGCAGTAAGAGGATGAGGTCAACTGGATGCTCAGTCTCCTTGTGCTGTGAGTTAGAGCTGCAGTAACAGGATTAGGTTAACTGGAAGCTCTGTCTCCATGTGCTCTGATTTAGAGCTGCAGTAAGAGAATGAGGTTCACTGGACGCTCTGTCTCCATGTGCTGTGAGTTTGAGCTGCAGTAAGAAGATGAGGTTAACTGGACGCTCTGTCTTCATGTGTTGTGAGTTAGAGCTGCAGTAAGAGGATGAGGTCAACTGGATGCTCAGTCTCCTTGTGCTGTGAGTTAGAGCTGCAGTAAGAGGATTAGGTTAACTGGAAGCTCTGTCTCCATGTGCTGTGAGGTAGAGCTGCAGTAAGAGAATGAGGTTAACTGGAAGCTCTTTCTCCATATGCTGTGAGTTAAAGCTGCGGTAAGAGGATGAGGTTAACTGGACGCTCTGTCTCCATGTGCTGTGAGTTAGAGCTGCTTAAGAGGATAAGGTTAACTGGAAGCTTTGTCTCCATGTGCTGTGAGGTAGAGCTGCAGGAAGAGGATGAGGTTAACTCGAAACTCTTTCTCCATATGCTGTGAGTTAGAGCTGCAGAAAGAGGATGAGGTTAACTGGAAGCTCTTTCTCCATATGCTGTGAGTTAAAGCTGCGGTAAGAGGATGAGGTTAACTAGACGCTCTGCCTCCATGTGCTGTGAGTTAGAGCTGCTTAAGCGGATGAGGTTAACTGGAAGCTTTGTCTCCATGTGCTGTGAGTTAGAGCTGTAGTAAGAGGATGAGGTCAACTGGATGCTCAGTCTCCTTGTGCTGTGAGTTAGAGCTGCAGTAACAGGATTAGGTTAACTGGAAGCTCTGTCTCCATGTGCTGTGAGTTAGAGCTGCAGTAAGAGAATGAGGTTAACTGGACGCTCTGTCTCCATGTGCTGTGAGTTTGAGCTGCAGTAAGAGGATGAGGTTAACTGGACGCTCTCTCTTCATGTGTTGTGAGTTAGAGCTGCAGTAAGAGGATGAGGTTAACTGGAAGCTCTGTCTCCATGTGCTGTGACTTAGAGCTGCAGGAAGAGGATGAGATTAACTGGAAGCTCTGTTTCCATGTGCTGTGAGTTAGAGCTGCAGAAAGAGGATGAGGTTAACTGGAAGCTCTTTCTCCATATGCTGTGAGTCAAAGCTGCGGTAAGAGGATGAGATTAACTGGACGCTCTGTCTCCATGTGCTGTGAGTTAGAGCTGCAGTAAGAGGATGAGGTGAACTGGATGCTCAGTCTCCTTGTGCTGTGAGTTAGAGCTGCAGTAAAAGGATTAGGTTAACTGGAAGCTCTGTCTCCATGTGCTGTGAGTTAGAGCTGCAGTAAGAGAATGAGGTTAACTGGAAGCTCTTTCTCCATATGCTGTGAGTTAAAGCTGCGGTAAGAGGATGAGGTTAACTGGACGCTCTGTCTCCATGTGCTGTGAGTTAGAGCTGCTTAAGAGGATGAGGTTAACTGGAAGCTTTGTCTCCATGTGCTGTGAGGTAGAGCTGCAGGAAGAGGATGAGGTTAACTCGAAGCTCTGTCTCTATGTGCTGTGAGTTAGACCTGCAGTAAGAGGATGAGGTTAACTGGAAGCTTTGTCTCCATGTGCTGTGAGTTAGAGCTGCAGAAAGAGGATGAGGTTAACTGGAAGATCTTTCTCCATATGCTGTGAGTTAAAGCTGCGGTAAGAGGATGAGGTTAACTGGACGCTCTGTCTCCATGTGCTGTGAGTTAGAGCTGCTTAAGAGGATTAGGTTAACTGGAAGCTTTGTCTCCATGTGCTGTGAGTTAGAGCTGTAGTAAGAGGATGAGGTCAACTGGATGCTCAGTCTCCTTGTGCTGTGAGTTAGAGCTGCAGTAACAGGATTAGGTTAACTGGAAGCTCTGTCTCCATGTGTTGTGAGTTAGAGCTGCAGTAAGAGAATGAGGTTAACTGGACGCTCTGTCTCCATGTGCTGTGAGTTTGAGCTGCAGTAAGAGGATGAGGTTAACTGGACGCTCTGTCTTCATGTGTTGTGAGTTAGAGCTGCAGTAAGAGGATGAGGTTAACTGGAAGCTCTGTCTCCATGTGCTGTGAGTTAGAGCTGCAGGAAGAGGATGAGATTAACTGGAAGCCCTGTCTCCATGTGCTGTGAGTTAGAGCTGCAATTAGAGGATGAGGTTAATTGGAAGCTTTGTCTCCATGTGCTGTGAGTTAGAGCTGCAGAAAGAGGATGAGGTTAACTGGAAGCTCTGTCTCCATGTGCTGTGAGTTTGAGCTGCAGTAAGAGGATAAGGTTGACTGGAAGCTTTGTCTCCATGTGCTGTGAGTTAGAGCTGCAGTAAGAGGATGAGGTTAACTGGAAGCTCTGTCTCCATGTGCTGTGAGTTTGAGGTGCAGTAAGAGGATAAGGTTGACTGGAAGCTTTGTCTCCATGTGCTGTGAGTTAGAGCTGCAGGAAGAGGATGAGATTAACTGGAAGCTCTGTTTCCATGTGCTGTGAGTTAGAGCTGCAGAAAGAGGATGAGGTTAACTTGAAGCTCTTTCTCCATATGCTGTGAGTTAAAGCTGCGGTAAGAGGATGAGGTTAACTTGACGCTCTGTCTCCATGTGCTGTGAGTTAGAGCTGCAGTAAGAGGATGAGGTCAACTGGATGCTCAGTCTCCTTGTGCTTTGAGTTAGGGCTGCAGTAAGAGGATTAGGTTAACTGGAAGCTCCGTCTCCATGTGCTGTGAGTTAGAGCTTCAGTAAGAGGATGAGGTTAACTGGAAGCTTTGTCTCCATATGCTGTGAGTTAAAGCTGCGGTAAGAGGATGAGGTTAACTGGACGCTCTGTCTCCATGTGCTGTGAGTTAGAGCTGCAGTAAGAGGATGAGGTTAACTAGACGCTCTGTCTCCATGTGCTGTGAGTTAGAGCTGCAGGAAGAGGATGAGATTAACTGGAAGCTCTGTTCATGAGATTAACTGGAAGCTCTGTTTCCATGTGCTGTGAGTTAGAGCTGCAGAAAGAGGATGAGGTTAACTTGAAGCTCTTTCTCCATATGCTGTGAGTTAAAGCTGCGGTAAGAGGATTAGGTTAACTGGAAGCTCTGTCTCCATGTGCTGTGAGTTAGAGCTGCAGAAAGAGGATGAGGTTAACTGGAAGCTCTTTCTCCATATGCCGTGAGTTAGATCTGCAGTAACAGAATGAGGTTAACTGGAAGCTCTTTCTCCATATGCTGTGAGTTAAAGCTGCGGTAAGAGGATGAGGTTAACTGGACGTTCTGTCTCCATGTGCTGTGAGTTAGAGCTGCAGTAAGAGGATAAGGTTAACTGGAAGCTCCATCTCCATGTGCTGTGAGTTAGAGGTTCAGTAAGAGGATGAGGTTAACTGGAAGCTTTGTCTCCATATGCTGTGAGTTAAAGCTGCGGTAAGAGGATGAGGTTAACTGGACGCTCTGTCTCCATGTGCTGTGAGTTAGAGCTGCAGTAAGAGGATGAGGTTAACTAGACGCTCTGTCTCCATGTGCTGTGAGTTAGAGCTGCAGGAAGAGGATGAGATTAACTGGAAGCTCTGTTCATGAGATTAACTGGAAGCTCTGTTTCCATGTGCTGTGAGTTAGAGCTGCAGAAAGAGGATGAGGTTAACTTGAAGCTCTTTCTCCATATGCTGTGAGTTAAAGCTGCGGTAAGAGGATTAGGTTAACTGGATGCTCAGTCTCCTTGTGCTGTGAGTTAGAGCTGCAGTAACAGGATTAGGTTAACTGGAAGCTCTGTCTCCATGTGCTGTGAGTTAGAGCTGCAGTCAGAGGATGAGGTTAACTAGACGCTCTGTCTCCATGTGCTGTGAGTTAGAGCTGCAGGAAGAGGATGAGATTAACTGGAAGCTCTGTTCATGAGATTAACTGGAAGCTCTGTTTCCATGTGCTGTGAGTTAGAGCTGCAGAAAGAGGATGAGGTTAAGTTGAAGCTCTTTCTCCATATGCTGTGAGTTAAAGCTGCGGTAAGAGGATTAGGTTAACTGGATGCTCAGTCTCCTTGTGCTGTGAGTTAGAGCTGCAGTAACAGGATTAGGTTAACTGGAAGCTCTGTCTCCATGTGCTGTGAGTTAGAGCTGCAGTAACAGAATGAGGTTAACTGGAAGCTCTTTCTCCATATGCTGTGAGTTAAAGCTGCGGTAAGAGGATAAGGTTAACTGGACGCTCTGTCTCCATGTGCTGTGAGTTAGAGCTGCAGTAAGAGGATAAGGTTAACTGGAAGCTTTGTCTCCATGTGCTGTGAGGTAGAGCTGCAGGAAGAGGATGAGGTTAACTCGAAACTCTGTCTCCATGTGCTGTGAGTTAAAGCTGCAGTAAGAGGATGAGGTTAACTGGAAGCTTTGTCTCCATGTGCTCTGAGTTAGAGCTGCAGAAAGAGGATGAGGTTAAGTGGAAGCTCTTTCTCCATATGCTGTGAGTTAAAGCTGCGGTAAGAGGATGAGGTTAACTGGACGCTCTGTCTCCATGTGCTGTGAGTTAGAGCTGCCTAAGAGAATGAGGTTAACTGGAAGCTCTTTCTCCATATGCTGTGAG
Source organism: Albula goreensis (assembly GCA_022829145.1). Taxonomy (NCBI): domain Eukaryota; kingdom Metazoa; phylum Chordata; class Actinopteri; order Albuliformes; family Albulidae; genus Albula; species Albula goreensis. The sequence goes on from CM040747.1 coordinate 36,649,959, forward strand.
TTAAAGCTGCGGTAAGAGGATGAGGTTAACTGGACGCTCTGTCTCCATGTGCTGTGAGTTAGAGCTGCAGTAAGAGGATGAGGTTAACTAGACGCTCTGTCTCCATGTGCTGTGAGTTTGAGCTGCAGTAAGAGGATGAGGTTAACTGGACGCTCTGTCTTCATGTGTTGTGAGTTAGAGCTGCAGTAAGAGGATGAGGTTAACTGGAAGCTCTGTCTCCATGTGCTGTGAGTTAGAGCTGCAGTAAGAGATTGAGGTTAACTGGAAGCTCTTTCTCCATATGCTGTGAGTTAGAGCTGCTTAAGAGGATCAGGTTAACTGGAAGCTTTGTCTCCATGTGCTGTGAGTTAGAGCTGCAGGAAGAGGTTGAGGTTAACTCGAAGCTCTGTCTCCATGTGCTGTGAGTTAAAGCTGCAGTAAGAGGATGAGGTTAACTGGAAGCTTTGTCTCCATGTGCTGTGAGTTAGAGCTGCAGAAAGAGGATGAGGTTAAGTGGAAGCTCTTTCTCCATATGCTGTGAGTTAAAGCTGCGGTAAGAGGATGAGGTTAACTGGACGCTCTGTCTCCATGTGCTGTGAGTTAGAGCTGCCTAAGAGAATGAGGTTAACTGGAAGCTCTTTCTCCATATGCTGTGAGTTAAAGCTGCGGTAAGAGGATGAGGTTAACTGGACGCTGTGTCTCAATGTGCTGTGAGTTAGAGCTGCAGTAAGAGGATGAGGTTAACTAGACGCTCTGTCTCCATGTGCTGTGAGTTTGAGCTGCAGTAAGAGGATGAGGTTAACTGGACGCTCTGTCTCCATGTGCTGTGAGTTAGAGCTGCTTAAGAGGATCAGGTTAACTGGAAGCTTTGTCTCCATGTGCTGTGAGTTAGAGCTGCAGGAAGAGGATGAGGTTAACTCGAAGCTCTGTCTCCATGTGCTGTGAGTTAAAGCTGCAGTAAGAGGATGAGGTTAACTGGAAGCTTTGTCTCCATGTGCTGTGAGTTAGAGCTGCAGAAAGAGGATGAGGTTAAGTGGAAGCTCTTTCTCCATATGCTGTGAGTTAAAGCTGCGGTAAGAGGATGAGGTTAACTGGACGCTGTGTCTCCATGTGCTGTGAGTTAGAGCTGCAGTAAGAGGATGAGGTTAACTAGACGCTCTGTCTCCATGTGCTGTGAGTTTGAGCTGCAGTAAGAGGATGAGGTTAACTGGACGCTCTGTCTTCATGTGTTGTGAGTTAGAGCTGCAGTAAGAGGATGAGGTTAACTGGAAGCTCTGTCTCCATGTGCTGTGAGTTAGAGCTGCTTAAGAGGATAAGGTTAACTGGAAGCTTTGTCTCCATGTGCTGTGAGTTAGAGCTGCAGTAAGAGGATGAGGTCAACTGGATGCTCAGTCTCCTTGTGCTGTGAGTTAGAGCTGCAGTAACAGGATTAGGTTAACTGGAAGCTCTGTCTCCATGTGCTGTGAGTTAGAGCTGCAGTAAGAGAATGAGGTTAACTGGACGCTCTGTGTCCATGTGCTGTGAGTTTTAGCTGCAGTAAGAGGATGAGGTTAACTGGACGTTCTTTCTTCATGTGTTGTGAGTGAGAGCTGCAGTAAGAGGATGAGGTTAACTGGAAGCTCTGCCTCCATGTGCTGTGAGTTAGAGCTGCAGGAAGAGGATGAGATTAACTGGAAGCTCTGTCTCCATGTGCTGTGAGTTAGAGCTGCAGTTAGAGGATGAGGTTAACTGGAAGCTCAGTCTCCATGTCCTGTGAGTTTTGAACACATGATGGTAGGAAGTCATTTTATTCAGTGGAATTGTCAAGGTTTTAAAGCCAATCTTGCAGAGCTGCAGCATTTAGCTGCCACCTTTAATTCTTTTGCCTTTTGTCCACAGGAGACTCACTTGGTGCGAAATAGTCCTCTAGCCCTGAAACATTTTGCAATGTTTGATGCTTTTGGCCCAACGACACAGCGCTCCTCTGGTGGTGCAGCTGTCTTCGTGAGACATGACATAATTCATAGCTGCATTGCATTACACACCAATCTGCAAGCAACAGAAGTATGCTTAACACTCCATCAAACAATCACGCTGTGTTCCTTCTATGTACCCCCTGCTGTTTCCTTGACACGATTTAGATAAACTTGTTGATCAGTAGTCACCTCCATACATCCTTTTGGGTGACTTTAACAGCCACAATCCATTATAGGGAGGCAGGTGTTTTAATGCTAAGGACAAGAGAATGGAGGGCTTTATTTCTAACAATGCTTTATGCTTGTTTAACAATGGATCTAATATGTATCTGCACCCAGGACATAGAACTTATTCTGCGATTGATTTAACTGTATGTGAGCTTGAACTGTTTCTTGACTTCTCGTGGCGGTTCTGGGATGACCTGTGTGGGAGTGACCACTTCCCTTTGATTATCACGTCTGCTGAAGTGGACATACAACAAAAGACACAAAGATGGCAACTTAAAAAAGCCAATTGGTATTCCTTCCAGACTGTTTGCTATGAGAATTTCAACAAAGAACCACAAGATTATCAAGACTCTATAGAGAGGTTTACTGATATTTTAATATCAGTTGCAGATGAAGCTGTTCCAAAGACGTCAACAACGGAAAATCGCAGACCTACTCCATGGTTTGATGATGACTGTAAAAAGGCTATTGAGGCCCGCAAAAAGGCCGAGAGACTTTTCAACAGACATCCAACTGCAGAAAACCTAACTGCACTGAAGATATGCTGATCACTGGCACGCAGAATTATCAATGTAGCAAAGCTGGCTGTGATTTGTAGTGAGTCTAACGTCAAGTACACCAACAATGAGGGTCTGGAACATGATTCATAAGATGAAAGGCAAGGGTGTTGGTCCACGACTAAAACAAAGTAAACATCAAGACACAACTAACTACGGAACATGAAATAGCAAATATATTAGCGCAGACTTTCCAGAAGAATTCTTCAATAGAAAATTGTCTACCTGAGTTCCAAGTGTAAGAAGAGCACAGCAGGAAAAGGAAAAACTTAATTTCTGCTCTGATAATACTTGTAGGGTTCAGACCAGAGACGGCAACACATAGACACAGAAACTCATGACAACTTTTTGGAATTCCAATACCTATTTATTCACGTCCGGACGGGAAGAGTATGCTTATCATACTACTTCGAAATACATATTCTCAGCCAGCTGTTTATGTAGGGAAAGTTGCACCCAGATAATTTTCGTCATGCATACCTTCATATATGAATTTTATCCTCTCAGCACATTCTCTCGCCAGAGCCAACTCTGCACCCATGTTTCTCTATCATTTCCCCCTTGACGTCTCCAACAACTCCCTCTTAAGAAAACATGTCAGGCCTAAGAATAGCATTATGTATTATCAAAAAATCCATACATTCCTGACTTAGGATCCTAAGGAACAGAAGGTAATGTGCACATAAGGCTATATTCAGTTAATTTCCATCATACTGAACCCTATAACCAGCTCTTCACCATGGAAGATCTCCTGCATTGTTGTAAGTGCTCCCAAGATACTGTTGTTGGACTGGATAGGATTCATTATCAATTCCTGAAGCGCTTGCCATATGCTGTTCTGCCTCTTTTGTGGAAAAATTTCAACTCTGTCTGGACATCATGAAACATACCACCGTCTTGGCAGGAGGCAATAATTATACCCATACCTAAACCAGGCAGAGACCACAATGACTCAAATAACTACCGCCCAATAGCTCCGACTAGCTGCTTATGTAAAACCATGGAGAGGATGATTAATGATAGTCTTGTCTGGAAGCTTGAAGCTGATCATCTGATAGTGACTCGCAGTGTGGTTTTAGATGGTGCAGGAGTACTTTAGACCATGTTATTGGATTGGAATCATATGTGCGTAATGCTTTTATTAAGAAAGAACATGCTGTGGCTGTCTTTTTCGATTTAGAAAAAGTGTATGATACAACCTGGAAATATGGCATTTTGAAAGACCTGTATCATATGGGTTTTCGGGGACGTTTGCCCATTTTTATTTAAACTTTTTTATCCAATAGACATTTCCGATTCAGGATAGGAAATATTCTGTCAAAATTGCACAAACAAGAACTAGGAGTACCTCAGGGAAGCATTCTTTCTGTTACTCTTTTTAGTATTAAAATCAATAGTGTTGTCAATGTGATTGGGCCAAATTTTTTGTGCAGCAGGTATGTTGATGATCTTTGTATTTGCTGTAGAGGAAAAAGCATGAATACCATTGAAAGACAGTTACAATTATGTGTGAATAAGATTCATGTGTGGTCAGTTGAAAATGGTTTCAAATTTTCTACAACAAAAACTATCTCCTTACATTTTTGCTTGTTACGATCTTTACATCATGACCCAGAACTGTTCATTGATGGTGATCTTATCAGGGTTGTAAAGGAGACTAAGTTCTTGGGTCTTATTTTTGACAACAAATTGTCTTTTATTTCACACCTGAGGTTTTTGAAGAACAGATGTGTAAAAGCATTGGACATTATGAAGGTGCTGGGAAGTACAAAATGGGGTGCAGACTGTACAGTGCTCCTGCGTATTTACAGGGCACTGGTACAATCCCAGTTAGACTACGGGAGCATAGTTTATGGCTCTGCCAGGCAGTATTATATACAGATGTTGGACACGATACATCATCAAGGTTTGCGACTTGCTTTGGGGGCATTCAGGACTTCTCCTGTTCAAAGTCTGTATACAGAAGCTAACGAGCCTTCTCTGAACAACAGACGCTTGAAACTAGCTCTTCAGTACGCAGTCAAGCTTAAAACAAAACGACACAATCCAGCCTATTCTCCAGTGTTTCATCCCCAATTTTCACCTTTGTATGGAGTTACAACTAAGACTATTCCTCCTTTCGGGCTACGCGTCATGCCTCATTTAGAGAAATTGAGCTTGAGACTTTCATCCAAACACTTTTGTTCAGTTCCTCCATGGGATGTGAGAAAACCTGACATTAACTTGGACTTGACATGCAACAAAAAGGCAGTAACTCATCCACTTGTACACCAGCAGCAAGTTTTTGATGTCAGAAGCCTCTTTCCTCTTCATACACCTGTGTATACTCATGGATCTAAAGTGGGCAATGCTGTTTCTGCTGCAGTTGTCGTTGGACACCAGCATTACAGCACCTGTATTCCAGTTCAATTTTTACAGCAGAAGCCCATGCTTTGTTTTTAGCTTTGGAATACATAGAAAACGCACAACAACGGAACTTTGTAATTTTTACAGATTCTAAATCTTGCCTTCAAGCAATGGAATCTTTGAAAACAGATCACCCAATTATAGTTCAGATTTTAGCTAAAGTGAATTTTTAAACAGACAGAGCTATAGCATCCTTTTTTCCTGGGTACCAGACCATTGTGGACTTTATGTCAGAACTCAGAGGGACCCAAGCGCAGACGAAGATACGTAATAAACCAGGGTTTATTGGGCAGCCAAAAACAAAGTCCACAAATCCAAAATCAAAGTCGTGAATCAGGCAGAGGTCAAAACCAGAGAGACTCGGCAAAAGTACAAAAACACAATCCAGGGTGGTAGTCAAAAACAGGCAAAGAGTTCGTAAACAGGCAGGCTCAGCAAAGGTACAAAATCACAAGGAGAAGAATCAAAACCAAAAAACAGACAGGGTAATAACAGGCAGGCAGATCAGAAACAGAAAGGCTTGTAGCGCAACAGGTACTAAACACACTGAGACGAACTCGCAAGGAACGAAAGACAGGGCAGGGTATAAATACACAAACAAGCAATGAGACACAGGTGAGAACAGCAGGGCAGGTGAAACACATGATAATCAACAGAGAAGGGAACAAGGTGGGCAGGGAAAACTGAATGACAACAAAAGCACATGGACAGAGAGTGAAAAGCAAAACATGGAAACAATCGAACAAACCCGACAGAAACAGAAACAATAATCCCGATCACCCCACAGTACTGACACTTTATGGCAACAAACAAGCCGATACTGCTGCAAAGAAAGCCCTTACAACAAGGATCAGGCAATGTCTAATCCCACCATCAGACCTTAGACCGTTACTGAATGCCTATGGTATGAGTAAGTGGCAAGCAGAATGGGACAATAGTGAAACTAAACTGTATGAAATACAGGACTGTTTCTGTTGGACAGAAACCTGTGTTCTCTTTTAAAAGTCGTTGGGATCAAATTATTTATACGAGATGTCGAATAGGTCATTCACGACCTGCATTTATTGAAGGGGGAAGTACCACCAATGTGTGACTCTTGTAAGATTCCATTGACTCTTAAACATGTTTTAGTAAACTGTTCTGCTTTTACTGCCATTAGGCAAAGGTTTTATTCTGAAAGATCTTTGAAAGATATTTTCACCAAGGTACCTCCAGGAAACATTTTAGAATTTTTATCAAAAATACATTCAAAGTATTCTGTATAATGGTTTGTTATAAAAATGTTTTTCTATTTGTATTTATTGTTATTTATTTATGGATTTCTTCTCTTTCTTTGTGCTGTATAAGGTTTGTATTACTTTGTGATCATATTGGTATTTTCATTGTCTGTTTTGTCTATATTTATTGATTGGTTTTTTATTTATTGGGGTTTTACCGTGTTCTTGCCATGAGATGGCCTTTGGTGCCGACTTGGCATTAAATATTAAATAAATAAATACATTTAGCTGTGACTCAGCCTGCTTGAATTCAGTGGCATTGTACCTCACTCCCTCCTTCAGCATGTGACCCACACCCTCTGTTTTTGTGAGGCCCTGTTTGGGCTGGCTCAGTTTGAAGCCTGGATTAGACCTGTCACCAGTAGACCTGTGCTGTGTAGCTTCTAGGAATGAGAATGACATGCATTTCTGCCAGTCATCTAGCTGATGCTGAAGCCGACACATTACAGACAAATCTTTATTTTTAATTTTATAATGTAGGATAGTAACAAAATTAAGCCACGTGATCAGCAAAGATCACAAGATGAAAATGTTGTTCCCTTCGGTGTGTACCAAATTATTGTGTGCTTCTTCACTCACTGCACAGCTTAATGGAAGCTCAAACCTCTCAATTAACATGTTTCAAACGACTGATTACTAAGAGACTCTATTTAATTAAACAAGAAGTTTGTTTTGCAAAATAGCCAAAACAGCCATCCACATCTTGAACTTACACAGATAAAAGAAAATGTAGTAGGCAAATAAAAAATAGTAACCATGACAACAACAATATTGTCAATGACCCACATATTGAAATTAAGCAAATAAAAAAACTTAATAAAAACTGATTTTCACCCGCTTAACTGTCGACCGACAATCAACGAATCAACAAATTGTTCACATCCCAAGTAGTTTTTGTGTCCTTTCTCCAAACACTGAGGGTGTAATTAGAGCACAGGAGTTTCTGAGCCAAGTTTAGCTAGCCACATTGCTAACTTGGTTTGTGTGAGACATTGCCAAGTACTGCAGAATATGAAGAGAGGTATCTGACAGTTTTCTACAGTCAAGTATGTTGTCTTCATATGTATCGAGCATGAGGTCTTCAAGTCAGTGACAACTGCATTTGCCATATACAACGTAAGCTAGCTATCTGCTGGTACAGATTAAACCATGGCCTTACGCTGTCTCCAATTTTGTAATATGGCTTCATTAAAAGTTTTATTTTCCTGAAGGGAAGTGTTTTTAAGTCAGTTGTTTGTACCTGATACCACAAAATAATTGACCAGTTTTGTCTGTGTCACATGTGTCTGTTTCCCCAGACACTGCTGGGATATTTGCTATAAATATGAGCAACCGCTATCACTCCAGAAGCTCCACTCATAGCTTGAGTTTCGGAGATCTTACTCTTTTCTCCTGACTGCCCTGTTTTAATCAACACCTGCATTTTGAGACACTTCCCTGTATTATCAGTTTATTTAAAATGTTCAACACCCCATACTACAATGACTGGAGGTTCACTTTGGAGAGGAAATGTTAGCACAGCCCAAACAGGTAAAAATAGACTGTAAACCAGTAACATTATCTGTCTCATTGCTCTGTAGTGCCCTCTACTGGCAAACTGGGCAGCTAATTGGAGGAGCCACATGCATGGGCAAAAGGTTCACAGTGTGGGGCTGAGAAGATCATTTGAGAAAACACCCTCACTCCCTGTTGGATGAGGCATGGGCAGGAAGGAGTTCCTTTAAGAACTCTTAATCATGAAATGGGGTTGTGTCATTACGAGCAAAGCCATCAATGTATTTCATGTCTCACACACCATACATATCCACACAAGCACATTAACACCATTGATGATATTATGGTGGCTCGTTTAGTCCAAACAATAGAGAACACAGCCAGTATTCTACGCTCTCTCAACTCTGCTACTCTCTCAAAAATGCTACATGCTAGTTTAATGCTTATTAGTTTCATATGAGTGTTATGCTGGTTACCTATTCTAGTTCTGTGCTATTTATTTGTACACTTACAGCAGTTGCTAATACAGTGCCACAGAGTTGTAAATGTAAGCATAGTGTTTGCTTTTGCCAATGATGAAACCACATAAAACACAGGAATATGATATAAATACATTTAGTTATTGTGATGCTGAATGGGGAGGATCAGCAAGGTGGGGTGGCACAATGAGGCAAAAGCACTAGAGTGTTTAATTTTCCAGGCACGAAGCCTGCTTTAATAAGGAAAACAATGAGGAGTACAGCCAGCGGCAAAACACAGCCACAATGAACAAACTCAAATTAACTGGCAGGTCAAACACAGTCAGGAACAACGTGGCGGGCGGCAGGCAATCTCCTCTGCTTCACTCGTCCTCGCCTTCACTAGCCAGAGTCTGTGGGAAGGAAACACAGCCAGTTAGTTCGCCCCGAGAGCAGAGACAGACAATCTCCCTGAGCATGGGTCCGCGGCGACTTTTGTTGTCCTGCAATCACCCTGGAGTAGCGGCAGCTGGGCTGATTGCAGAGGGGCTGCAGGTGTGCCTCGTTGGTGTTTGTCGGCAGCCAAGCGCCGCTCTCCAGGGTTCTGATGCTCTGGCTGCAAGCCCGGTGCTGTCCTGCGTGCTGATCGTGTTTTCCCCGTGGCGGTTTGGGATGACTGTTGCAGGCAGAGCGGCGCTGGGCGGGGGCAACTCCTCTTGCCTCACCACATTATACAGTGTAACAACATTACAGTTAAACCATTCATCTCACAGAACTATGGTAAAGATATTTACTGCTGTAATGTTCAGTTTGTTTGCTCACCACTTAGCTTAGTAGGTGTTTGGTGATAAAGAATTCTATCACTCTGATAGAATTAAGAGTCTGTCACTCTGTGCAAGTACAATCCACTCTTCTATCGTCTAGCGATGAAACAGGCCTTCCTCTTGTAGAAATCTGTGGGTAAATCTGTAATGATAAACCAGTGAGCTGAACTGGCTGTTGGGTAGCTAAATACTGAGGATACTGCATCACCCCCTTTAACAATTTATTTCATTCTGTTTTAGAGGTAACAAGGAAAATACATGGTTCACCAGCTGGCTATATGTTTTTCCTGCTTTGCTAACATCACCTCCTTTCTCCTGCAGAGCGTACAGCATCCTATAATATTTAAGCAGGGTCCCATTTTCGGACCATTTGCTCCTGGAAAACTGGTTTGTTGGTGTCACTGCCTCCACCATACACTCCTTAGTTGCCATAAGGCTGGGGAGACCCAGGCTTCTTCAGAGAAGCTTTTTATCAGGAGCTTTGTGCAGAGGGAACAGTTCTCACAGCAGGATATGTACAATGTTGAAGGAACTAAGACTGTACACCACCTTATAATGGGAATGATAAAATTAGCTGATGTGGCTATTTTGGGATCTGCCCAGAGCATCACCTTTGATGTGTTTACATGAGCAGGTGCCTTCAGTGGATAAACAACCAATCCCATTCTGCAACAAAAAAAGTTCTTGTTTTCAAAAGGTACAAACATATTTATGTTTTTTGGTGTAACATATCCATGGCTTCAGTTCCCTTTATCTTAACACAAAGAACAAGCAGACTCTGGTGTCCGGGTCTTTTCCCATGCTGTTGAGAGAGGGTGCATCGGTGATGATGTTTCTTGAAAGGTTTAAATCATGTTACCTAGTGCTTGAAGATACAGTAAAATTAGAGGCATGTGTAATCAAGTCTCATTTTAAACAACTGAAAATGATAATGTTTCTTAAATTGTCATTGTGGCATGAACAATTATACACGAAGGACAATCATTTTCGTTTCATGCCCCTAAAGCTATTTCATTTGTAAATTATATAGTTAGCTACATGCTACCCACAGGTTCACAGTTTGATAGAAATATTTGTGACCCTGCCTACACCCAAACACCCCACAAACCCCCCACCCCCCACGTGGTCGCACCCAGTTTTTACAAGACAGAGGTCTAGTGATGATGATTGAGCTTCTCTAAAACATTTTAATGCACTCTTTGGGTTTTTCTTCATTTACTGTTATTTTCTCTCTGTCTGAATTCTGAATTCTTCAACCTCTTTGCAGGGTCCATCAGTCCAGAGAAGAGAGAGAAGTGGATGGATGTAAACCTCACAAAAAAGGTTTGATATCTCTTATTAACCATCCATATATATGAATCATCATGGGGTGTGGCTTGGAGAGTACTCTATAGCTGTGTCCCAAATCGCGTACTTCCATACTCCAAGTACGCATAGCGAGTGCGCATCCATCTTGGAGTATGAGTCCAAACCGAAGTGTGGTAGTATGGAGCACGGATGGAATGCCCGGATGTGCACTTCATTTTGCCATAATTTGGAGCATGCATCGATGCATGCTCCGAGCAGGAGAATATCCCATCATTCCCTGCGAAGGATTCAGAATGAGCAATTTCCGTTGAAACAATGGCGGACGTCAAATGGGCTGGAGGCCGTGTACAAATGTAAGTAATTTCTTAATTTGTATTAATACGTTAATGATTTGTACTGTCATTGTGATACTTTGTGAATTTAAGTTCACTTAAATTCACAAAGTATCGCTAACTAATGTTACCTATCTCGTTCTCTCTCTACTAGCTGGCTGCTTCCTAGCTATCCAACTAAGTAAGATAGTATCTACAATTGGCTAGGCTAGCAATATCTGTCGCTAGCTGGTTAAAACGTTCTATCGATAGCATAATTTTGCGATTTGTCAGCCAGAGCTTGGTAGCGAGAAATTTTTTTTATAATCAGGATGGCTCTCCTTGATTGTGCAGGATCACGAAGGGTGTTATCGATATAGCTGTTAAACCTTTTTTGTTCCATTTGGCGAACTACCTCGATATCAACCAGTTTTTCGGGCTATCTCTGCATACACTGGGAACGATCTGTATAACTGACTAACGGATAAGGTACTACACCCTTAAAAGTTTTTCAGTATCTTTATAGGTTCTTCATTTGTTCTGCTAGGGAACCCTGAATGGCTTTTCTTTGATACTAAATCTTATATCTTAGATTTTAATTTAATATATTTAACATACAGATGTGTAGATTCTGAAAAAAACTAATTTGTATATATGAGGTGTGGCTATTAAATAATGACACTAATGCTGTATTTCAATTTTAATTCGGAAAAAAAGATTAGGTAGCCATTTTGTTCAATATCACCAAAAATTTCAAATTGATGCCTTGCTCGATTTTTGAACTGACCATTTTTATGACATGTCAGAAAAACACGTCTACTTCAAGAGATGTATAACAGCGAACTGAAGACACAAGTGAATTGAGACTTTCAGAGGTTGTTTATGCTTGCCCATTGGTCAATGTGTTCCACATGGTTGGTCAACATGCTAGACCATGTAGTTCGCGCATGCGCGCAGTGGATCGATTTGGATAAACCCAGGCTATGTTCGAAACCGCATATTGCATTCTTTGTGCTGCATCCTACACCAGTATATACTGCATACTGCATGCTGTTTTTCAGTGTAGTATACAGCGTAGTGCTCGGTACGAGACCATTCATGTTGTATGTAAAATTGTCATGTGATTTCAGCGTGAGTCTACAAACTTCCGTATATCTTCCCGGTATTTTTTTCCAAATGTGAATGACACGCGCCATCATCAAAATGTCTTACCTTTTTGCGGTACAAGGTAGCCTAGGGATGTTAGCATTTAATCGGTTGACTGTTATTGAAAAATAAGAACGGTGATTGACTAATTTTAATAGTAATTGCGATTAAACACATACATTTCAATAAAAAGTTTCAATAAATAACCTTATGTTGGCTATTGCATTTTGTTTCTCATCAACTACTGTAAAGAATATCAGCACACTGGTATGAAAAATCTTAAAATAAATGGGGGCACTGCTTTCAGCTGCAAATGTTCTCTCACAAGCTGGGAACGCTATGTTTCATGGCAGCAATGAAGTTGCTGCATATGCTGAAGTCTCGTTATTTAATGGCCACACCTTGCATGTGTGTGTGTGTGTGTGTGTATATATATATATATATACATACACTGTACCAGTTAAAAGTTTGGACACACCTTCTCATTCAGTGGTTTTACTTTATTTTTTTTATTTTATACATTGTAGATTAACACTGAAGTCATCCAAACGATGAAGAAACACATATGGAATCATGTGGTAAACAAAAAAGTGTTAACCAAACCAGAATATGTTTTACATTTTAGATTCTTCAAAGTAGCCACCATTTGCTTTGATGACAGCTTTGCACACTCTTGATATTCTCTCAATCAGCTTCATGAGGAAGAATATAAAATTTAAAACATATTCTGGTTTGGTTAACACTTTTTTGTTTACCACATGATTCCATATGTGTTTCTTCATCGTTTCGATGACTTCAGTGTTAATCTACAATGTTTAAAATAAAAAAATAAAGAAAAACCATTGAATGAGAACATGTGTCCAAACTTTTGACTGGTGCTGTATATACACACACACACACACACACACATATATATATACTGTATATGTGATCCGACGCGAGCAAACCCTCCACATTTCGGCGACGTCAATTTTACAGGAGAGCACAAAAACCGCGGGCGGGCAGTATTTTGTCAAAAATGAGATAATGGTGGATTCGAATTCCTGAAGTGCTTATGTATCATCTCCCTTTTTGTTGAAACTTAAAATAACTTGTAAGTATGAAAAATTTAATGAAATATCGAGGCTATATGGTCCTCCAAGAACTGACAAGGGACAAAACGTCATCAACTCAGCATTATTTTGTACTATCAAACCAAGCGATTGCGTATCATATGGTTTCGTCTTCTGATACAGTTATGCAGCTTAAGATCTCCTGATCACATTAGCTCTGATGTCAATTCGCAATACTAAACAATTTTGATAAAAACGTAACTCAAATAATGCTTGATTTATGCCTGATTTATGCTATCCAGACATCCATGACTGGTCGAATATATATTATATATTCGACCAGTCATGGATGTCTGGATAGCATGGCAGGATCAAATGTATTTATTTATCTATGTATGTATGTTTAACAGGGTGCAATGAGCCACACATGGTGCTTTAGGGCTGTAGGCTATGGTAGTCTACTCTGTAAGCGGTAATCGTTATATGGTTCTCACTGCCATCTTATGACTATTTCATTTACCTACTCTACATTACTGTAGATACTGCATTACTGTAGACATGCAGCCAAGACGTGGAAAGAACATAACGGTAGGGTAAAGTTTCCATGTAAATGTCTTCAAGAAAAAGAATGACAACAAAGTGCGATGTATATTGTGTGACACTAAGTTGTCATAACACATGTCAACAACAACAGTACACACACGTTTAAAAACAAAGTATCCGACGCAATCTGTGCTGTCTACGAACATAAGTGTCCAACCATCCACAGCTAACTTTGCTACTGGGCAACATCGTTGTGATAATAAATGTGCCCCAAAATCTTAAAAATTAAAAAAAAAAAATTGTAGCCAAGGAATAACACATCATTTCACTGCTATAACCATTGAAGCATATACTGTCTTTGTGTTGTTGCTGTTTGTCGCATTGCTGTGTGCATGTACATTTCCTTTCTTGAATAAGGAAATGTACATGCTTATGTTTATGTGAGTTATCATTTCTTTGTTTTACATGCAGTGTTGGTTGATTCATTCTAAACAGATAAACCGTGTACTTGAAAAAAAATCATTTAACTGCAGCAATCTCTATGTCAGAATTAGTTTCAAAATTTTAATAGCTGGTATATTGTAGAGGATACATAGAGGAATGTAGTGATTTGAAGGTGTGACTTTGTACTGGTCAATTTCACTAGCCTCTTTTATTTCTGACTTTTCCCCACTGGTTACCTCCTAAACTGAACTGATCAGCCCCACAGCAGCAACCAGCACCCGAAGAGTCAGGATGGATCAGTTGTCTTTGTGCCTTCTTCCGAAATTTATGCCATGAGCCTGGTCTGACATCTGGTAAGTGCAGTTTGACATTATTGTTCTTATGTTTTGACTGCTTAAACACCACCAACTACAAATAGATGAAAGCTGATTATTATTGTTGTATACAGTTTATGAACAGTACACATTATTCATGGCAAATTTGGCTCTCATGACCAATGTATGTTCTAGGGAACTGTTACAAGTTTCTGTTAAGTTAAATTTTAAACAGCCGAGCTCATCTTTGGAGACAGTGATCCTGGAGTTGAATGTGACTGATGCACGTTCGGATTTGCAGTGAAGCCAGATTAGCACAGAAAAAGACTTACCCTCCTGGAAGGAAAACAGCAACCTTGGTGTACCACTAAAAAATATCAGTATTTATGCTAACCAACTATGTTTACACATTGCTATGCTGTTTTCTCTTGTTTAAAAAGGGCCCAAGGTGGGCCACAGATCCTTTGTGTGATTTGTGTTGACACTGGGAGAGGTGTATGACACACTGTGTTAGAGAGATGTGTAACACACTGTGACAGAGCAGTGTAAACTGACTGTGTACGCACTCATTGACTATTTCTTTTTGAATCTGACTCCTGAATGACAAAGTTTACAATCATTTTAAAACATATTTTTTAATTTCTTATCAGCTGAACCTGTAATTAGAGCCCAACAGAGACCGAAAGCTGATGCAAAGAAGTTGTTTGAAGTCGAGCAGAGACTGAAATCTGATCTGAAGAAGAAGTTTGAATGTATATTTGAAGGTTTGGCACAGCAGGGCCACCCAACCCTCCTCAATGAGATCTATACAGAGCTCTACATCACAGAGGGAGGAGTTGGGGGGGTCAATAATGAACATGAGGTCAGACAGATTGAGGCAGCATCCAAGAGACAAACCACACAGGAGACTGCAATCCTCTGCAATGACATCTTTAAACCTTTACCTGGACAGGAGAAACACATCAGAACTGTGCTTACAAAGGGCATCGCTGGCATTGGGAAAACTGTCTCTGTGCAGAAGTTCATTCTGGACTGGGCAGAAGGAAAAGCCAATCAGGATATTAATTTAATATTTACTCTTCCTTTCCGAGACCTGAACTTGAAGAAGGAGAGAGAATTCAGTCTGATGCAACTCCTCCAGCACTACTTTCCACAGCTGAAAGAGATTGAAAGTGTTGAACATGATGAATGCAAAGTTGTGTTCATCTTTGATGGTCTGGATGAGTGTCGACTTCCTCTAGATTTCCAGAACAATGAGATCTGCTGTGATGTAACAGAGTCAGCATCAGTGGACGTGCTGCTGACCAGCCTCATTGAGGAGATTCTGCTTCCCTCTGCTCTCCTCTGGATCACCTCCCGACCAGCAGCAGCCAGTCAGATCCCTCCTAAGTGTGTCGACCAGGTGACAGAGATACGAGGGTTCAATGACCCACAGAAGGAGGAGTACTTCAGGAAGAGAATCAGAGATCAGAACCTGGCAAGCAGAATTATCTCACACATAAAGTCATCCAGGAGTCTCTACATCATGTGTCACATTCCAGTCTTCTGCTGGATTTCTGCTACAGTTCTGGAGACATTGTTGGGTGAAGCAGACAGTGGAAAACTGCCCAGAACTCTGACTGAAATGTACATACACTTCCTGCTCATTCAGACCAATGTGAAGAATCAGAAGTATCATGGCACCAATGAGACAAACCCAAAGAAGATCTCAGCATCAGATGCAGAAATGATCCTGAAACTGGGGAAGCTGGCTTTTCTACAGCTGGAAAAGGGCAATCTGATATTCTATGAAGAGGACCTGAGAGAGAGTGGCATTGATGTCAGTGAAGCTTCAGTGTACTCTGGGATGTGCACAGAAATCTTTAAAGAGGAGTTTGGGTTGCATGAGGAGAAAGTCTACTGCTTTGTGCATCTGAGCATTCAGGAGTTTCTGGCTGCCTTGTTTGTGTTTCATTCATGTGTAAATGAGAACAGAAATGGACTCAGACCAGAAAAGTCAAGACCTAAAACTAGCAGAATGCAGCTGTCTGAGGTACACATGAGTGCAGTGGATCAGGCCTTACAGAGTAAGAATGGACACCTGGACCTTTTCCTCCGATTCCTTCTGGGCCTCTCACTGGACTCCACTCAGACTCTCTTAGGAGAACTACTGACACAGACAGGAAGCAGATTAGAGAGCATAAGGAAAACAGTCCAGTACATTAAGCAGAAGATCAGTGAAGAGTCTTCAGCAGAGAGGACCATCAATCTGTTCCACTGTCTGAATGAACTGAATGACAACTCTCTCGTGGAGGAAATCCAGACTTCCCTGAGATCAGGAAGACTTTCTGATAAAGAGCTGGAACCACACCAATGCTCAGCTCTGGCCTTTGTGTTACTGATGTCAGAGGAGGTCCTGGATGAGTTTGACTTGAAGACGTACAACACATCAGCAGCAGGTCAGCGGAGACTGGTACCAGTAGTGAGGAACTGCAGGAAGGCCAAGTGAGTACTGTTACATCATTCATAATGCAGATAATTGACACTGATATTTGCGTAAACAGTTTATAATTTTGTGTGAAAATAAAGTGCATGAACATAGCTCACCTATATCATGAGCAAAAGTCTGTATCTACCTTCAGAAAATATTCATGAATAATATTTCAGATGGTCATATTTTCTGTTCCATTTTCATATACCCCTGAGTGTATGTAGAAAAACAACCAATGGTAAAATACTGTAATCTGAATATGATGTTATAGTTGAACAATTGGCCATGTAGGATGCAGAAAATGAGTCAACAAATTGAAATTCATTCAATAGAATTTTTATACTTCCATCTTAAATGTCAAACCTCACTGCACTTTAGGTCTTCCTCATCTCCACAGCATTCTCTCTGAATTTGGAATTTGTGCTCTAGGTATAGCGGTAGGGGTTGGGGGGGGGGGCGTTGGTGACAGGGGGTTGCGAGCTCACTGCATTTCCTGCACAGCTTGGGCATGCTGTGATAGCACACCCCATCCCTGTTGTTCCCCAGTGTGCTGGTGCTGGGGATGTGGCTCACTCTGCCTACTGCAGAGGGATGGGGTTTGACCTGGCCCAGCCATTTCCTGGCCCCTGTACAAACTCTACCCTCTTCTAGGGCCCTCCTGGTGTCAGATTTGAACTAAACAAACCATGTTACAACACTGAGGTCCTATACGGCTTCCTTATAGTGCTGCACAGTGACCAGTTTGTTCTCCATCTCAGACAGGGGCTCAGTGGTGAAATTATTGAGCTGGGCAGGCTTTGTAAGTGTTAGTGATTAAAGTCTCTGGTGAAATTATAGTGGCAAGCAAACGATGGTGGTGAACCTTAAGATATAACCTGGTGGGCGTACAAATTCATGAGTCAAATTACTGGTCACTCCTTTATGCTGGCCAGGGTGCATATTTACTTACACAAACATAAACAGTAAATGCAGCGATCTGACCAGCTTTCCTGTGGTCAGCTTTATTATGAAAGCCAAATTGTCCAGTATTACAGTGAAAAGAATCATTCTGTCCATTGAAAAAAACATTGTGATCCAGTGGTTTTCGCTATATGGTTTTAACATTATTTCTGTCTGCATTTGGTATTTTTAATGTTTTTTCAACTTCGTAACTTTTTAGACAGTCATATTAGATGTCAGCTTCAGTGTAGTTAAAGGAGTGTAATCTTCAATAAATCCTCATTAATAGTAAAAATCTCAAAACTGCACTAAAATGATTTAACTCCGCTCTCTTCCTGAGGTAGCGTAAATCCCTCTGAGGTATGGTCTTGCAAAACTGAGAGCGATTTAATTTCCTGTCTGCTAACTTTCTAAACGTTAGATCGTCCCTGCATTGTTATAGCAACGGACACTTTGTCCACTATTCAGAACCCATTGTTGCATCAGGCTGGATCAAATTTCCTGGATGGATCAATTTTTGCAATGACAGCTCCTCTGTTGTCCGCTGGATGCCCGGGGCTCCTTGCAACTCTTTCGATGATGGTTGTGGAGTTGGACTTGGCGGCGATGCCATCTTCCTCCCCTGGTCCTCATGAGATGAACAGTGTTTATATCTGCAGGAGACTCAATCCAAACACAGTTTGCAAAACCAACATTACAACATTATTACATCTTTCACCACGCGGAGGAAAAGTTTGTTGGAGCTCTCAGTCCTGAAGGCTCCACTCGGACATTGTAGGCGATCACTCCAGGAATAGTGGAGTGTGCGAACTTGACTACTTGGTGGAAATCTCTCGTCAAATGGATGTTTTAGCATACAACTGGTTGGCGAAAGACTTGGCTACAGTATGAAATATTGATTTGACTGCATGCCGAATTTAAATATGATTAGCAAACCTACTTTCCTGCTGTCTCATATGACCGTCTATGATTGAGTTTAGTTTGTAAAGGTACCAGAGTCAGACATGACGGCGCCATTTTGAGTCCCTATAGATTCACAATTCTAGCTCTGTGGTAACCCCTCATCACTCCATGTGGGACACAGCAAAATGTTTTACTCACAGTTACATTTATCATAGTTACATAAATTCATGTTATGGAACTTGACACAACTAGGGACGAGACAATCAAGTCATAACTGAAATCAACGTAGGCTATGTGTCAGTAGGCTAAATTATGGCGATGACAAGATTAGAAAGCGAGACCTGTACAACAGCTTGCTTCTCCTGCCACAATAAGAGACTCAACAGAGAAGCGTTTCTGCCAGAGATTGAGAGGGAGGCTATGTACCAGCTACCAAGCAAACTTATTCTATTGGCGAGGTACTAGCTCGGCTACCCACAAGGTATATGTTGAATATTCTGTTCTGTTTTACACCAGATTGGTGACTTTGACAGATAAAACTCTAATTTGGATGCCATTAGTGGCTTGTGAAGTTTAGCGACACAAATCGCGCACAGCCATAAGCCAGCGGTACCTCTGCAGCGCTTCATTATTATATCCTCACAATAGTTTTGGCGTGAATGTGTCGCAGCCTGTTCTCTGTGGAGGGATGACAGCGCTCTCTAGTGGACTCATTTAGTAACTGCAGCAGAGCTTAGAGAGGAGCCAAAGCATTTAGATGCAGCAGAACTGTTCTGAATAAGGGCCCCAATGGATCCAGCTTTGTGTGTTATTTCATTTCTGGTTTTATGCAACCAGTTAATGCTACAGCTGTGTTGGTTTTCTTGTAAAATTGAGTATTATTGTTGAAGAGGTTCATTATTTTCAGTTACACTAAAGACAAGTAAACACAACAAAAGATAGGGAATGATGCACAGCCAAAATATTTACTTGCTTCTAACCCTAATCACAAAAACTTGATGATTGTGTGAAATTATATTTGAAATGATATAGGGTTACACAGAATTTTCTGGCACATGGCATAGGGTTGTATATTTGTGAATCAGGGGTACAGTGCTGCAGAATGAATTTATGCCAGACAAATGACATTGACAGTGAGAGTTTAATCGTACTTCAAAATGTGGGTATTTATACAGACTATACTGAAGGATCAAAGGCTTTCCAGGTACTGGGAAAAATCACTCAATTCCAAAGAATTCCTGAGCACTTTCCATCCAGCATATTATGAGAGTTTGAGGATAAGGTGACTGTGATACCTTTGGATGCTGAGCACATTGACCCAGAACCTGGTAAATGCTGGACTGTGATGCCAGTACAGGAGCAGGAGACGTCAGGGCCAGCTGGAAGTGGCAAAGTGAACGCAGAATTTGGAAATACTTTGGTTTCACACCAGTTTATCATTATCATTCATATAACTAGTAACACAACTAAATACAAAAATAAGGACCACAGTAAAATTGAAAATGAGGTTTTGTAGCTGTTGCAACTTTGAGAAATGAATAATGCACTGATTTACAAGAGCCAAAGACAAAATGTGAGCATGTTTTAAGATGCATAAAGTGTGATAAAATAATATGTTTATAGTTAAACATCAAAAAATGATTTTAGTTTCCTGCTGATGGCTCAGTGATGTGCACTGTTTTGACATTGGTGTTCCTATGTTTGGGTTTTTTGGTCAAATTCATTAAACCAATAACTATCAAAAAGTTTGGTCACAGGTCAATGAGAAATGATCACGATCACAAAAGACACCCTGCACTGCTGATCAGATGTGAACTAAAAACCCTCTTGCCTTCCTGTGAATACTCCTGTGAACCTTTATCTGTGTGATAATGTTTGCATTTTACTTTCATTGGAAGGAAATACAAACTTCTCACAACTTAAAGCTAAAACTCACAATTCACTCTAAAAGCTAGAATTTGCTTTAATAATGAAATACAGTATAAAAGGATCTGATAACTCCATCCTTAGCCCTGCTGTCCGCACTTGGCTCAGGGGCATGAGTAGGGCCATGAGTGAGGCTTAAAGCCCAGAGTTAGCCTGAAAAAGACAGTGGAAAAGGTATCTGGGCCATTAGCCCCAATTCTGACAGAACTGAACAGAGGAAAGGGGGCTATTTGGGTCAGAAGCACAGCTGTAGAACTGTCAGACTTGAGCAGGACATCTTATTCTCAGGTGTAAAGTGCTGCAGTTGGAGAGTGTAGCACAGACATCTTCATCAGAGCATTGTAGATCTTACAATCCTCATTTATCAGTGAGCACTATCAATACTACATTTAAAATATTAAGTGTTAAATATTAACACATCACCTCATTCTTTCAGACTCAGCAGCTGTGGTCTTACAGAGGAGTCCTGTGAAATTGTGGCCTCAGCTCTCCAGTCATCAAACTCACCCGTGAGAGAGCTGGACCTCAGCAGCAGTAACCTGGGAGATTCAGGAGTGAAGCTGCTCTGTGCTGGACTGAAGAGTCCAAACTGTAAACTACAGACACTGGGGTGAGTAGTACTGTGTACTTTGTGACTTTTAGTAAATAGTTAGTGATTATGGCTCCATACAGAGAAACCTTAAACAGCTCCTTCTCTCAATCAAACTTCTCCTCTCTCTCCAGCCTTCCTTCCTTTGTCCACAGTCCACATTGGTCCTATCCCTCTCTTCTTACTCCTCTATTACAGCAAAGTAAAGCAGGATAAAACCCCATGAGTCTTAGGGTTGCCAGCTGTGTGGTTCCTAAGGCAGCAGGCTTTTCAAGCATGGCAAGGAGCAGAGCTTTACTCAGAAACTAAAACGAAACACTTATGACAGCCAAAATGGATGTACATTTGGGGTTACCAGTTAAAAGCGGAACTGGGCGTGGTACGACCCTCTTTGTTGTTGGTAAGCCCTAAGATGCCCCCAAATGTAGAATCCTTTGATAAACATGCCCAACCACAGGGGGCTTTCACCTGTCTCTCTCCCTCTGGCTCCTTCCTCTTCTGGAGGACGTGTGTGTCTCTGAGCGTGTGTGCGTGCGTGCTAGCAAACAGGTTTACTTAAACTATCCTGGAGTTACTCGTTAGAACACCTGCAGAGCCTGCAGCATGTAGGAAGGAGATAGTTTGTCGGACGTGGCGTGCCCTTTTCTTGGTGATCGCATCAGCACTGAAGCTCTAATAATTTGCAGAGCTTTACATGGGGAGAGGGAGATTAGACCCTGATTAGATAGCTACTCTATCATTCCGTGATGAGTATCTTTGTGAATTTTCCCATTTTCTGAGCAATCAATAATTAATCTGAACAACATTCTCCAGGCTCGTATTTCAAACATTAGGCAGCACATCATTTCAAGGTGCTTTATTGGCATGACATGGGCTGTGTTGCAAGAAGCCTTGGATGAGAGGTATTAACTAGCTCTCCCAATTCAAAGGTTGTAAGTTCAAGACCGACTTACCTGCTTCTGGGGCAGCCTATAGCCTAGTGGCTAAGGTACATGACTGGGACCCCTGAGGTTGGCGGTTCAAGTCCCAGTCCAGCCACAGCAAGAACACCATTGCTCCTGGGTCCTTGAGCAAGGCCCCTAACCCCACATTGCTCCCAGGGGAGATTGGCCCTTGGTTAGTCTAATCAACTGAAAGTCACTTTGGATAAAAGCATCAGCTAAATGACTGTAATGTTGCCAAAGCAAATGGCACAGTTAACACAATAACAGAACAATTAACACAATTAATAACAGGGAAAAAAGGAACAAACATGAATGCATACGGTGAATGACTATTAACTAACATTTATACATTTATTACATTCCTGCACTGGTGACAGGTTGCTACATATAGAGCAGCCAGGGAGGCTGTGTGTCCTTCACCCAGTAAGATTGGTAATTGTCTCTCCACAGGGAGTGTTTCAATATTTGGATATATCCTTTTACATTTTTCAAAGAATTCTTCGTGATTTTTTTGTGTAATTTGTGCAGTATAGGAGGAAGTGTAGCTCTGTCTCAGCCTCACCTGTCTCACAGTGATCACATATCCTCTCCTCTTTGGGGCACCAGGTTTGCTTGTGTCTGCCTGTTTCAGTGGCCAGGCTGTGATCACTTAGTCTGTATTTGGTTTGGATCTGTCTCTGCTTCATTTCTCTGACAGTGGAGAGAATTTTAATGCTCTTTTCTGAATGTTAATAATCAAAGGGTAATGGCTTAATTCTGCCCTGCATGCATGACTGGTGTGTTTTGGTGGACCTGGAGTGTATTTTTGTAAAATTCAGCATGTAGGATTTCCACTGGGTTTTTGTCCCATTGTGAGTAGTCTGGATGGCTAAGTGGACCCCATGCCTCACAGCACAATACAACACAATTGGCTGTAAGATGCTGTCAATTATTTTTAACCACACTTTTATCGGTCATTTCATATTGTAAAATTGTCTTTTTATTGCATAGAATGCTCTTTTGGCTTTGTCTTTTAGTGCATTCACTGCTAAGTTAAAGCTCCCCAATGCATTGATTTTCAGACCAAGGTATGTGTAATTTGTGGTATGTTCCAATACTGTGTTGCAGAAGGTGAAACTGTATCTGCTTTTCTGAGACCTGGCCTTTTTCTAGAATATCATTATTTCGGTCTTTTTTATGTTTACTGCCAGGGCCCTGGATTGGCAGAAGTTTTCTAAGATGGCCAGGTTCTGTTGTAGCCCTTGTTCTGTGGGTGACAGCAGAACCAGGTCATCTGCATATAATAAAACTGTAATTTCTGTGTCATGTAGAGTAAGTCCAGGAGCTGCAGAATGTTCCAACATTTTGGCCAATTCGTGAATGTAAATGTTAAATAACGTTGGACTCAAGCTGCAACCCTGTCTCACCCTATGACCCTGAGTGAAGAATTCTTTTCTTTGATTATCAATTTTCATTGCACGTTTGTTTTCTAAAGACAGTGGAACCGCGGCCCACGAACGCCCCTACTCACAAACAAATCGGCTGACGAACACACTTTCCGAACAAATTTTCACTCGACCCGTGAACAAACCCTCGGTGCATGAACGCACAAACACACAAACATAGCGCGTCCTTGGATAGCATCAGTTGTGCTTCGTACTCAGCGTTGTTTACATCGTTGTGTTCTTCTTTGATACACGTTCTTTTTGTGCTATTTCCATTAAATCTGCCTTCATTATGGCTCCCAAAAAAGTGAAAAGTGCTACTGATAGTAGTCTTCCTCATCCTCCTCTCCTCCTCCTCCACCGTCCACCTGTGCCAGAAAATATCAACCACAAAGGTAAAGGGGAAAATTATTATGTTTTATTTTAGTATTTATGTATTTTTCTATAATTAAGGCAGGGGTGAAAGTAGTTTTAAATTCTTGCCAGTACTATTTGCCGGTACTTTTGGAAGTAGACGCGCATGCGCACTCATGTACTGCTGACTGAAATCTCCGGTCGTAATCTTTTTGTGGTTACTTTCACCCCTGAATTAAGGTTATCTTTAATTCCTTTCTATATTTTTGCCACACATAAACCCATAAAAAAGTTTTTAAAAAAAGTGTTTCTGGGGCTGGAGAACGGATTAATTGGATTTACATTAATTCCAATGGGAAAAAGTATTTCGGTTTGCGAACATTTCGGTTCGCAAACGGAGTCAACGAACAAATTAAGTTCGTGTGGCGAGGTTCCACTGTACATTGATTTTATGATGTCATATACTTTACCCCCAATACCACTTTGAAGTATTCTATAATTTGGTGACAAATAGAATCAAATGTTTTTTTAAGTCAATAAAGCATGCAAAGATGTTTCCTTTGTTAATCTGGTGAACATGTTTATCTATGAGGGTGTATTGGGTGTAAATATGATCTGTTGTGCGATGTTTTGGGAGGAATCCAATTTGACTCTTACTCCAGACACTGTGCTCGGTAAGGAAGTTTATAATTCTTGAGTATAATTCACCATTCCTTGAATTAAGGATGCTACAAAATAACTTCCCCAGATTACTGCTTACACAGATGCCTCAGTAATTATTGGGGTCTAATTTATCTCCACTCTTATAAATTGGGGATATAAGCCCTTGGTTCCAGGTGTCAGGGAAGCAGCCAGTACTTAGTGATAGACTGAATAATTTCAGTAGGGCCTCTTGTATTAACTGGTTACTATATTTCAGCATCTCATTATTTATGTTGTCAAAACCACAAGACTTTCTTGGTTTTAGTGTTCTGAGATGCTCAGTTAATTCCTGCATTGTGATCGGTGTGTCAGTTGGGTTTTGGCTGTCTTTGATCGATCGTTCAGAGATTTTGATTTCAATTTGTTCTTTTGTTAATTTGTTTTGTGCAGTGTCCATATGCAAGTTAAAATATTGTCACTAAACTGAGCCATTTTTTAAAGTTAATGCAGGTTTTTGTGCTGAACTGAAATTATTCCACATTTCCCAGAATTAGTTTTGATAAGTTGATTTTTCAATGTCTGAGACTTTTGTTTATGTGGTTTTGTTTTTCCTGTTTCAGAGTATTTTTGTGTTTTTTTAATGTTTCACAGAACTCCAAGCGTAAATCTGGGTTGTGGGACTGATGATGTTTTTGATTAGACAATTTCTGTAACCTTTTCCGAATTATGTTACATTCATCATCAAACTATTTCTCTTTATATTTGTTGTTTGGGTTACAATTCTTGTGTATTTTCAGGTTTGATATTTTGGCTGCTTTATGAAATATGTCCTCAATATGTTTAACAGCCAGATTTAGGCCTGATTTGTTAGATTCGTACTGTGTGTTAATAAAGTTATTCGTAAGGTTATTGATTTCAGGTGAGTTAAGAGCTTTGCCAAATTCTTCTACGCTGTTTGGAGCCCATCTGTTGTTGGATTTTGTTGTAATTATAAGAAGGACAGACCGTACAAGAAGCACGCTTGGAGAAAAAGCAAATTATTTGATGGTCTTTGATGGTCAGGATATCTGCACCCCCTTTGTCTGGGGTAGTTGCCACTTGCTCTCTCCCAGCTGTGATCAACAGTTGATGGCTGACACAACTGTTTGTGGCACCAGAGGTGTGGAGCTTCCTCTGGGATAAGGATAACAGTTCTTAGAGTTACCTAAGTTACTGAAGTCAGGGAGAGTACCTGTCCTGGCGTTCAGGTCTCCACAGAGCAGCACACATCCCTGGGCCTGGAAGTGGCAGATGTCTGTGTGCAGATCATTAAAAATGGATGCATTGAAATAGGGAGAATCCAATGGGGGGATGTAGATTGCACATAGGTGCATATCTTTTTCAGATGGAAAGATTTTTTTATTTATTTTTAACCAAAGGTAAGTGTCACCTGTTGAAGTGCCAGCCGGCCGTTGATGCTGTTTATGGTGTGCTGTGACACGTCAGCACAGGGCAGAAGGGTGGAGATAATAATCTTTGCCCTGGGGAAGCGCTGTGTGGCTCTCTCAGCCACTCCCATCACAGAGGCAGCCACCCCCTCCCACTGAGAGGCCAGGTCATTGGTCCCGGTGTGGATGATGATGGTGCCAGGGTTTCCCAGGATGCTGTCTGAGAGCTGCTGTAGGGCAGACTTAGTCATGGGACACCACAGCTTACACACCCTCCTTTCCGGGAACATGCGTCTCATATCCACATGCTTCCAGTTGGAGTCGGTCAGGAAGGCAGTGTCTGTGGATGGGGCCACTGTGTGTCTAGGGTGGGCAGTGTGTTTGGGTAGGGCCATGTGATTGGAGGGTGTAGTGTGATTAGGGGGTGTGGTGTGGATTGGATGGTACAGTGTGATTAGGGGGTGTAGTGTGATTGGAGGGTGTAGTGTGATTGGGGGGTGTAGTGTGATTGGGGGGTGTAGTGTGATTAGGGGGTGTAGTGTGAGTGTTGTGTCTTGGGGAAGGAACTGGTCTGTTTTTCCTGGAGGTGGGTGAGGGGGTGCGTGTAGCTTGTTTAGATATGGGGATAGGAATGGGTGTGGTCTTTCTGGGGAGGGGGGTGGGTGCAGCCTGTCTGGGGGTCTGGGGAAGCAGGAGGGCTGGGGGGAGTCAGTACTCTGCTGGCTGGACCTGTGTCTGGGGTGCTGGGGACCAACAGGCTTGGAAGATCATATGTTATCGTTTTACCTGGAGGAGCTGTGATTCTAATCTTTTGATTTAGGGAATCTTTTTTCCAAATCAAAAAGAATTTCTTCATTCCCTTGTATTCAGACAGTACCATTGTGATAAATGTTAATGGTAAGCAGTAGGGGTAGGCATGATTAATCGATAATCGATGATTGATTGTTAAGAATTTTGTCGATCACGTGAAATCTGATGATCAATGAGGTTGTGCTGTATAGTGTGTATTGAAGCAGTGCAATGAATTTCACTACGTGGCAGCAACCAGGCGGGGGCGCATTTTAAATTTTCAACAGAGAAAACTGAATACTCAGCTACCGACACGCGAGCTGCTGTAGGGAAGTAAACATGAAGAGGGCAAGGCGAAGTTTGGTGTGGGACCATTTTGAGCTAAAAAATAACGAAACTTATTGTAAACATTGCAATGCTGTGTATAACTACAACATAACAACAACCCCAATGATGTACCACTTAAACAAAGTACACCCGACCCTGGTTAATGACTCCTCGTCCCCCTCCTCCTCTCAACCTACCATCACCTCAGTGTTGGCGCGGAGGAGCTGCGATGCAGAACGGACGGAAAGAATAACACAAGGAATCTGCAAATTCATTGAGACAGATATGCTGACCATAAGTATTGTTGAAGGCAAAGGTTTTCGAGATCTGATTAATTTAATTGAACCAGCATACTGCATTCTGTCACGACACACCATCACCAGGCTCATAGAAACTCGCTCCAAAGACCTACAGCAGGAGCTGTTAAAAAAGCTAGCCACAGCGGACAGGGTTGCTCTAACCACAGACTGCTGGACCACCTTGACAGCAGAGAGCTACCTCACCATCACCTGCCACTACATTGGCGATGACTGGCAAATTAACTCAGCGGTCCTTCGTACTGAAAGCCTGCCACACCGACATACAGCCGACCTTCTTGCTGAGAAGATGAATGTAGCTGTTGCGCAGTGGGGATTTGAAGACCGAGTTATCGCATGCGTCCTTGACAACGCAGCCAATATCATTGCTGCCAACAGTCACACTAGAGTTAGCTGGGTTTCTGTTGCCTGCTTTGCACACACCCTCCAGTTGGCCATAAACGATGGATTTGCACTATACCTGCATCGGGTAATTTCTGCGGCTGGCAAACTTGTTAGCCACTTCAATCACAGCACTGTGGCAAGCAAAGCGCTGCAGAGTAAACAGGAGCAAATGGGCCTAGCAACCCACTGGCTTATCCAATTGTGTAAAACACGGTGGGACTCCGTCTATGTGATGTTCGATCGGCTGATGGAGCAGCGGTGGGCTGTTGTCGCTGTCTTGTCGAACTGTAACCAAACTTCAAGATGCCAGGCTCTTAGAGCTGAAGGAAGAGCACTGGCAGCTGATGGAGGACACACAGCCTGTGTTGGCAGCACTGAAGTGTGCCACCACCATCATGTCTGCAGAGAAGGAGGTCTCCATATCCAACACTTATCCTGTCACCTTCAGCCTCATCAACAACCATCTCATGCGCAGAGAAGGAGAAGGACCCAGAGTTATCGAATTCAAGGAAAAAGTGCTGTCCTCCCTCTAACCGAATGAAGGTACGCTAAAGTATTTGCTTAACATGATTTCATTAATATTTCCATAACAAATTATGACTGGACTGGAGCGGGCCTAACTATATTTACATAAATGTCTCTGCGTTACCTATTTAGATGAGGCATTTTTCCTATTGTTTTTTTTTTTCAATAATTTATACAGGTTCAGTGTGATGAATTGGTGTCATCCACCCCCATGATTGCATCAATGCTGGACCCTCGTCACAAACACCTGGGCTTTCTTACACCAACACAGAGAGTGACTGCAAATGTAAAACTGGTTGAACTGGGAGAGGCGGTGGAGGTGAGCCAGGCGGCTATCCCGCAAGGTTGGGGAAGACGAGGCCGCGTTGTCCGACATAGGCGAAGGGAGTGCAAACACCGGAGCCGCAGCCACAAAGACCTCTGCTATGGCACTACTCCTCGGGGAGAAATACTCCACTCAACGCTACACTGGCATCGAAACAGAAGTTCAGAACTTTCTGAGGGAGACTCCCCCATCTCTTGATTGCAACCCCACAGACTGGTGGAAAGTGAATGGAGTGAGGTTCCCCAGGCTGGCGAAGTTAGCGCGTTGATACCTCTGCGTCCCCGCAGCTTCGGTCCCTTCGGAGCGGGTGTTTTCAGCTGCTGGACTGACTGTCACTAGGCTGCGTTCACGTCTCACCCCTGAGCATGTTGACATGCTCATCTTCCTCAACAAGAATCAGTAGGCTGTAGTTACTTTACTCTCTTGACGGGGTGCCTTTAGGGTTTGTTCAAGAAAAACTGTCAGCACCAAGTATGCCTAATATTTTTATTAGATTTTTTGATGAACGTATTATCGTTTTGGAAATGTGTTTAAAATAATCTTCATTGTGTTTACGATGAGCGCCGTAGCTTTGGCTTGTTATTTGTGAAGAGGTTTGGCTCAGAG
The DNA here is from genome assembly GCA_022829145.1 of Albula goreensis. Taxonomy (NCBI): domain Eukaryota; kingdom Metazoa; phylum Chordata; class Actinopteri; order Albuliformes; family Albulidae; genus Albula; species Albula goreensis. The sequence continues at coordinate 36,679,146 of CM040747.1, forward strand.
CCTCAGGCTCTACTGCCGTTAGGAGCGCCACATCTTTTTTGCTCTGTTTAATAGTTAAACAATTAAACGTTAACTGCCTCGTTTAAGAGGATTGTTGTTGGACTGCAATTTCTTCTTGGAATAAAGATTTCGTTTAGGAAAAAGACGCTTTCTGTAGTATTTCTGCCAAAGGCATTTTAAGTATTTGTAATGAAAAAAAATCAATAATTGATCGATAATTGATCATTAATTTTCCCGATGATCGAATAAGGATATTCCTTCAAATGCCCATCCCTAGTAAGCAGATAACAGTCTGAGTCCTCCTCTTCACCTATATTCAGCTGTCGGCATTTTGAAATCCCATTCTTTTTTATGTTTTCAGGTTTCTGTCTTGGTAGTGTAGAACATTAAATTTGTAATTACTTGTTTGCCTCCTTTTGTCACATAGTCACGAATTAGTGTCTCTGGACGGTCTTCTATGATTTTGTTTTTGAATAATTTCCTGGTTTTAGCACTCCTGGTACTCTCTGGGAAGATAATTTTGAAGGAGTTCTGCCCTGCCTGCTGCAGCACACTCTGTACGGCCTGGCTTAAATTGTTACTTGTAGCCATTTTTTTACTTGCCTGTGCTGAGCTGACCTGTCAATCAAGCTGCTTTCCAACTGTTAATTTTAAGTGTCACTTTTTACAGTAGGAACACAGAGCTAGGTGGCTAATGGTAATGTTACACACTTTAATTCAGTGATGTAATGTTGTTTTTTCCCATTCAGTTTTGTTTTGTCCTCTGTCTTTTGTCCTTTTTTATAAAAGTGGTTTCCCTTCTTATTTTATCCCTTTAAATTTGTAAAGGCTTACCTTTCTTCTGTTTTCTTTTTGTTTTCCCTTTTTCTTGTTGTGTGGATTTGTCATCTTATTTTCAATCCTTTCTGTCCTTCTTGTTATTTATTGTTGTTGTAATCCTTTCTCTTCTTTCCCCTACTCCTGTCCCTCAACTGTTGGTGATTTAGCTCAGCATTTCCAAAGAATTTCCATTTTCTTATGTAAAAAAAATGACCTTATAAATAACTGAACTTATGGATTGTCAGTGAGTAAGTAATATTAGTTTTGTATTTGTGTTTCATTTGTCGTTTATTTCATTTGATCCATTATAAAGATGTTTTTTTTTTTTTTATCTGGAGCTCATCTTTCTGTACTTCACCCTCCATTCAAAATAAATGTTATGCATTGCCTTTGAGTTTTATATCAGTGGAAGTTTTCTTTGTCACATCAGAGAGGCTGAACACATTAGCAAGTCAACCGTTCCTCTTACTGTTCCTCTTCTGCACTGTTAAGATAATATGTGATGCAGCCCACATCATTACAAATGCCGAATCCAAGTGGCCAGGCTCTGTCCATGACTCAGCTTAAATTTTTACAAAAATGACACTGTACCCCCATATGATTATAGGACAGTTTGATGGTGTCCTACTTGGGGACAGAGAGATCCCCTACCTGCCCTCTCTGATGACCTCTTACCCTGACCCTGAGCCGTCTCTACATGTTATCATATTCTCTTTGTTATCCAGTCAACTCCAGAATTATTGGCACCCCTGACTGGAAATGCAGTAAAAATACAATAAAAAAATTAATACTAACATTATTGAAATAAACTCAAAAAACATTGATGCAAAAAAACATTGTAGTTTATCAATGCTCCTATTATTCCAAAATCATACATTAATTTAATAAATAAACAAACTCATCAAAAAGAAGGATTCATACTTTTTGGGTCTTATCCTGTTTGACAAGGTTAAAGCACACATTTGGATGGATTTTGGACCATTCCTATTTGCAGATCCTTTCAAGGTCAAGATTTTGGCAAACCGCAAGTCCTTGCTTCTGTGTCTTGGGTTGAGAAAAGGCTTTATTGTTGCATCCCTTCTAAAAGTCATGTGGTTACAGAGGTGGCATCTGATGGTGCTTTTTGAAACCTGGTGACCCCAAGATGCCACCAAGGCCTGCAGTTCCTTCACAGTGATTCTTGGGGATTTTTTTGCTTCTCTCACCAACCTCCTCCCTATCCAAGGGGGAGAATGCATTTGCGACCTTTACCTGTCAGGTTTTCAACTGTTCCATGTTTATTAGATTTTTTAAATAATTGCCCTGACAGTGCTCAGTGGTATATTCACTCCTTTGTGGATCATCTTGTAGCCATTGCCAGAGTTATGAAGGTCTAGGACCGTCTGTCTCTTTTAAACTGCCATTTTTTCTGTTTTCTTCATGTTGTTGGATGGCAGGGGGATTTTTTATGCATGATACATCATTTTTATACCCAAGTGAAACTGGAAGTGATGTAATGATACAGTATAGTTCCCTAACTCTTAGATTAACTTAAATTAGCTGAACTTCATTTCTGGTTTAAATTTGGTAGATTTTATTTATGATAATCTTTAGGGGTGCCATTAATTGTGAAACTTTGATCTGGAGGAAACTGATTTTTAATTAAATAAAAGATTGATTTTGGTTGGCTCAAGTGAAACATTAATACACTACAGTATTTGTTACATGTTGGCATTTTGAGTTTATCTCTATAATATTGTTATGTTTTTGTTGTATTTTTACCACATTTTCAGTCAGGGGTGCCAATAATTCTGGAGTTGACTGAAAAACATCCCAACAAATAGACATTGAATGTTGAATCAGTGGACTATGCTTTATACAACTTCATAAAGTTATACATTTACTTTCAATTCATTGACTCAGTCAGCATATTTTTCTGTGTTGGACTGAGAGTAGTTATAGTGTGAGAGTGTGTGAGTTTTCCTGTGTGTGTTCTGCACATTAGTTCAACGTAGGAGTAAGAGCTGGGAGAGTAAGAGAGGGAACAATGGGTTCTTCATAGTTTTATAACTTTCATTGCCCATTGCATGTTTCTGGGGTTACAGAATTGGCTTACTGTAACTGAGGATGTCAGGCTGGGGCGGTGCTATAAACATCTCTGGTGTTTCCTGTGGAGTGTGTGGAAATGTAGTTCCATTCTCCCTACACCCCCCTTTGGTCTCAGGATGCGGCTTAAGCCAGTATTCCTTTAGAGCGCAAAAGTCATTCAACATTCCACAGGTCCTCAAGTTCATTTGACAGGTTAAGACAGTTTGGCAAATCTGGGCAGTTCATACACAGCTGTAGACATCTGGGCAGTTATGTGTAACATTTAACCAATCATGAATAACATATCAAAAGAGAACACTACGAACAGTCAAGGACTGACTATTAAGGGATACTCATAGCTACTGACAAACACAATCAATGAAACATTATGGAAAATAAGAAAACAGCAGCACCTGGGAGGTTTATGCTTAAAGTGGTCAGGAGTGTTAGTGAGGTAGAGTATGAGTTGTCAGTGATCCAGTCATGAGAAGTCTGAGGGGGGTGCCCTATGGATCAGATGAACTTTTGACTACAGTTTGAGGTCTGGTCTGGCCCAGACTGGACTGGACTGTTTAGTCCCTTCAGACAGGAGCTGCTGTGGAAGGGTGATTCCTGGCTGTTACCCCCGGGTACCCTTGTGCTGTTCTGACAGAGACTGTTTATCCTGGTGACTGTATCAAGAAATGGAAATGAAGACATAATGATCTAATTTCTACAGTCCATCCTAGTTTGTGTGATATCCTAACCAGGAGATATATGTTAACAGTCTTACATTTGTGGTACTTCCTGAAGTCCAGCTAATTACTGACTTACATGACACTGGGTCAGTGAGCAGCTACTCACAGTGAGGAGGTGTTGTGAAAAATGTAACAAGGGGGCAGCGCTCTAGGGATGTGCCCAATGCACCTGCAAAGATCATCCTGTAGCTGTGGTTGCCTGATTGGGCTGGGTTTAACAGTCTACAGTAACTGACTAAATTACCATTAATATAATTGATTAAATGGCTTAATAAACTAATGGTTAGAGAGAAATGGTTGCTGTTGTTACAGGCAAACCAAGCTGAGAAAAATGACTCATGCAGCCCCCTTTGGTAAGGTGGAGTTGAACAAAGAGAGAAGAGAGTGATGGAGGAGGAGAGGTAGTCTGTTTGCAGGTTTCCTTTTCCTGATGAGCATATGGGAACTTATGTTCCTTTCTTAGCAGTGCAGCTACTGTCAGACTATTCTGAGCTTCCTTCCCCATCTGTGTCTGTACCTGTGGGTCTACCTGAATTATCTTCTTTCCAATGTTTGCTGTTAATGGATTGAGAAAAACAACAAGAGTAAAATTTTGGCCCAAGGGTTTTCTGCATGTGTTTTTGGGGCTCTAAGGTTCTGAGGGAGTGACTTGGCACTTGCTCTGGACCTTCTGGTCAAACTCAGTTTTTTCATTTGTGGCACTATACGCAGGGTGTCCCAAATGGTCTGGGCTTCCCTTTTAATCTAATGCATTGATTGTTTATCTCTCGAGAACAAAACAACATGAGTATGAATACAGGGGTGGAGGTTGTGTAAGAAGAGAAATTTGAAAGTTCTATACCTGGCTTGTCTCTTCCCTGTATTTAGACATACTGTAGCAACATATATTATGATTATTTTTGTTTGCAATTGACCATGATGAAGTTCTCATGCATCATGTCCACTCCATGCTGTGGAAGACATTTTGTTTATTGTATTTCTCGTCTTGCCTGCGTTTATGTTTTGTGGTTGCAATCTTTTGTGACGTTGTGTGTTTTGTGAAATGAGGCTAGACTTTCTACTGTTTCTGTGTCATAGTGAATGCACTTCAGGGTGAACAAATGAGCTGAAGGCATTTTCCTCCTCTGGCATGTAGTTGCATAGGTCAGTGTGACGGTGAGCCAGTCAGAGCTCACCTTAAATTTTTACAAAATTAATCGTGATTGGCACGCAGATTGTTGTGACGGATGTTATTTCTTGGAAAAAAATTACAGTATAGAAAGTTGGCACTGAATTTTTTACATATCCTGTAAGTATAGGCATTAAGATAAATGGCAGTTCTGTTCTGAAGAGGTGTTTTTTCCCCTCTAAATTATAAAAAGTACTGATGATGGTGTCTATATTGTCTCAAACTGTTCAACAGCATCAGTAAGGTATCAATAAGATCTTAATGATACCCATCCCTAGTGAGAGGTAACTGTAGTGAAACACAGTTTGTGTTCCCTGTGTGGAGGGGGATAAATCATATGATTGTCAGAAGATTCATGCTGAGATCTTCTGGTCCCCCCTTTGGAAGGGTGCAGGATTAAAGACCTAAATAGACTGAAAGGTTTTGGTTAGAGGAAGTAGAAGAATGATGCTCAGAGCAGCCTGAGTCACAAGTAGACCTCCCTTTCCCCCTTTCACTGTGTGAAGAGTGAGATATCAGCACATAGTCTGATGTGGTTTCCACTGAAACACTGCTTCGTGAAGTAGAGTGGGACCTGAGGTCGGCTCGACCGGATATTGGACCAGATCAGAATGCAAAGTGTTTCTGTGCCCCTGGTTATATGTGGCTCCTTGCAGAATTGAGGTGAGTGGGGATGAGATGTTAACCGCTGAAAGAAAAGAAGGGGCATCATGTGACTGCAGTACTGCAGAGCGTTCACTTTTAAGATGGAAAAATCCCTCTCTGTAGGAGCAGAGATCTGATTTGGCAGAATTCAAATCATCTAGATACTGCAAAGCTTTTTTGCTGAAGGTTTGTAGATCTTGGAGGATGTTTGTTTTGAGCTCTCAGGTTTACAATCTCACTCCCTAGTTACTCATTTGCAAAGGAGGGCAAGGCTGGCTTGCCTTGAGAGAGCCAAGACAGAGCATGACTATGTATTATTCAGTTCAAATTAGGTTAAGGGCAATTAAATAATGGCATTAAATTTCAGAGGTACTAAAAATTTTGGTATGCCAGTAAAATGACCAAATGGACAATTATTTTCATGATTCAGAGATAATAATAATGATTGTTCATGATCAATTAATGGTGTCTCTTATGGTGATTTGAATGATTAAGGGTGATTAATAAAACCAATAATGAATAACAATGCTTTTCTTCAAGTTTGTGTGGAATTGTCAATGTGTTACCAAAGGGAATTCACAACCACAGTGCGAGCTTTGCTTGCTGTTACTTCATTCACCTGCAGTAGACAGTGGCGTTTGAGAACATGTAGTGGTCAATGTGGGGAGTGCAATGATTTAAGTTCAAAGCTACTTGGATAGGGGCCCCATTATCTGTTTTGTCAGGAGCCTCCCTCCCTCCTTCTAAATGTGAGTAAATGTGCTATTCAGCACATGGGCAGCAGAAAATATGAGGATAATGCTGTTCTCACAAAGGCTTCAGTTAAATGCAGGTGAAGTGTATGCAGTGCAAGAACAAACAGATAACACAATATGTTCAACTTAACAGTCCCAGCACAACGCACCAATTAAAAGTTATCAATCTCATAAAATGCCATAAACTTTCATTCAAAAAATGTATTAAAATCACAATATTAATGGCAAACCACCAGGAATTAGCATACCTTTTTAACAATACAATTATTGATAATTAGTATTGGGGATCTAACCAGTTTTTGAAGGCTTTGTTCTATGAATAGAATGGCTACAGTCAATGTTTAAGTGATAACAACACAGACAACCAGTTATAAATACAAAGGCTTCATTATTCACAATGATAAAAATATGTGTATGAAACCAAATCTGAGTGCGTGTAGATGACTTAGTCAGAACACACATTGGGCCTCATTTATCAAACGTGAGCCGAACGAATTTGATCGTAAATCGTTCGTAAATGCATTTACGCAAAAAATGTGGGATTTATCAAAGTTTTCATATATCAGTTTTTTTGTAGGATCCGAAGAAATTTCACGAGTGCTCTAAAATGTTCGTATTGCGTGCGTAAATGGAAAAACACGGCTGTCAAGCTTGTTTTTCGTGTTGTTGCTTTTATTGTTCCATTCACTCATTTTTTATTTGATTAAAAATGAGTAGCAAATTATTTGGCAGTAATATCGTAACATTATAACGGTTCAAAGTGTTATATAAAATCATTATTGGATTCAACATTAAAACAGGTCATTCGGCTTCATTTGTATAATACTGATTAATAAAATTTATTTGTTTGCCTGCCGAAGGCGCAAACTACTGTTCTTCTGTAGAATCTTTACTTCTTCTTCTTAATATTATTATTCCTGGTTCTTCCGGACGTATCTCCCCCAACAGTTTTCAAGGTAGACATACCAAACTTGGCGTGAATATACTGGTTAGGTTGCTTGTATTTTTCTGAGCTATAGATTCATACTTTTTAAACTAGAAATCTTAAAAAAACGCCTCCATTGACTTCACATTGGTGGAATGTTGAGAGTGTTAATGTGGCTAACGTTACTAAGCAACAATTATAACTGCCGCTGCAATTTTATAGTAGTTGAAAAAAATATCCAAAGAATACAGCATGCTTACCGGTTAGCTACTTTACCGGACTTGACATTTTGAAATAAGTTTCTGGATATAATGACACTGCAATGCTGGTCAGGTATAGTGATCTTCAATTACAATTTCAGGTTTTGAACAGAAAGTTCTGCTGTTCTTTGACTGCTTCTAGTACTCTTGCTGCTACAATGTCGGTTCTTAGTTCTTAGTACAATCGTTGTCGTTATTTTTATACAAGGTAAAATGACGTTAGAGAGGGACTGCAGAGTGGAGGGAAAGGCAAGGGAGGGCACACTATTATGGAGGATCCTAATTACGTAATAGTTCTAATTTGAACAAATTATTTAACTAGGGATTCGTTCCAAGTTGATTTAGGGAAAACATGACGGTCCCAACGATGTATTGCATGCACCCGGGCCCCCTCGCTACCCCCCCAGGATTTATGGCAACGATAAGGCTGGTATACAAAAATTTACCTTGAGAATTGGAGAGTGATTGATCCAAGACCAGGGAAAATCAGATCCCGGTCACCCTCCACGGTAATTCCAGCTAACAACGTCTCTCCAATAATTTGCCCCCAGTTTCATGTTGAACCATATTCCTTTAACCTGTTGCAGCTCACGTCGGAACTTTTGACACCGAATTTACTGCAACATTTATTCCTTGCTAGGCTTTGGTCTTCCCCAGCCCCGACACTAAACTACTTACACTTCTGAACAAAGTATTTTTTTTTATTCTGTTTCCATTAACAAAACTTCATTCGCTGCTTCAGAACAGTTTTTTTTCTTCTGCCTTTTCTCTGCCATCTCTTTACATTGCCAGCAATGGGATTTCAAGCTCCTTATATGGTATTTCAGGGGCGTGGATTTATGCTAATCGAAAATTTTGTGAACGCGCTTGTCATTTACGATTGATTGGTATTTATCAACATACACACGAAATACGAACAAATGCTGTGTTTACGCATGTTTGATAAATCCGTCGGAATTTGTTAGTTTGTAGCCATTAACACATACATTTACACACAGTTTTACGAAAATATTGATGAATGAGGCCCATTGTGTGTGTGTGTGTTTTCTCCATAGGCTGGGATGGTGTATATTTATTTTGTGTGTATGTGTGTGTGTGAGAGAGACTCCAGGTGGTACAGGGACACTGAGTGATTACTGTCACACTCCAAACCCAGCACAGAGGGGTGTGGGTGTGTGTGTTTTCTCCACAGGCTGGGTTGGTGTATATTTATAGTGTGTGTGTGCTGTCTCCACCGGCTGGGTTGGTGTATATTTATAGTGTGTGTGTGTTCTCTCCACAGGCTGGGTTGGTGTATATTTATTTTGTGTGTATGTGTGTGTATGAGAGAGACTCCAGGTGGTACAGGGACACTGAGTGATTACTGTCACACTCCAAACCCAGCACAGAGGGGTGTGGGTGTGTGTGTTCTCTCCACAGGCTGGGTTGGTGTATACTTACAGTGTATGTGTGTTCTCTCCACAGGCTGGGTTGCTGTAATCTCACAGAGGGCTGCTGTGATGATCTGGCCTCAGTCCTGCGTTCTCCCCACTCAGAGCTGAGAGATCTGGAGCTCAGAGACAACGAGCTGCAGGATTCAGGAGTGAGAGCGCTCTCTGCAGGACTGGAGGACCCAGTCTGTAAACTGCAGAGACTGGGGTGAGTAACAAACACAAACCCCCTCTTTGATGAAGGGCTCAAATGTGACTAAATATCCCACTAATATTAATAATGACTCTAAAGCTTTCTGTTCACTTTGCACAATCAGTCAGTGATGTTAAAATGTGTATTTTTCCAAAAGCAATTTCAGTGTTCATAAGTGAATAAAATACTGAATTGTGACTTTTGAAAATTATATCAGTATTTCAATATTAATTACATACCTTCAATTATAGACAGATGAGTCAGAAGTAAGTGTAAATGAGTAAATGATATAAAGAAGTAAATAAAGAAGTAAATGAGTCAGTCCCACTCATTAGAATAATGATAATAAGATGTATACAACTAATTCCACAGTCCTGGTATTTTATATTCAGATTCTGAAAGGTGTGTTTGACCAGAGCTGGTCTCCTTCTCTCTGCAGGCTGTCAGGCTGTCGAGTCACAGAGAGAGGTTGTGATTCTCTGGCTTCAGCTCTGCGTTCAAACCCGTCACACCTGAGAGAGCTGGATCTGAGCTACAATCACCCTGGAGACTCAGGAGTGAGAGCGCTCTCTGCTGCTAAACTGGACACACTTACACTGCTGTAAGTATAGAGAGTTTCCACACTGTACCTCATAGACACACTGCTGTAAGTACAGAGAGTTTCCACACTGTACCTCATAGACACACTGCTGTAAGTACAGAGAGTTTCCACACTGCACCTCATAGAAACACTGCTGTAAATACAGAGAGTTTCCACAGTGTGTCACTCAGTCACTGTCTATTCTGCAGTTCCTACAGTGTGGACCATGGAGGAGAGAGCAGGAACAAACCAGGACCCAGGAAATGTGAGTCTGTCAGCATTGAACACTCACTCCCTCCATTTCTTTCCCCCCTCTCTCCCTCTTTCTCTGTGTGTGTGTGTATGTGTGTGTGTGTCTCATTGTGGTTGTTTACAGATGGTGTTTACAAACATTCACCCAGATTTAGACACATACACATAAACACACACACAAACAACCCCACATACTCCAAACACACACATGAACACACTCACACAGAGGTGCACACACACAAACACAACCCTGTTTCTCTCTTTCTCTCACACGCACTCAGTCACACATAATGAGATGAATATTAATAATGATAATTAATCTCATTAATGTTTCTGGTTTGCAGATGGCTGTCAGCTCACACTGGATCCAAACACAGCGCACAGAAAGCTGTCTCTGTCTGAGGGGAACAGGAAGGTGACATACACACACACAGAGCAGCCATATCCTGATCATCCAGGGAGATTTGACTGGAGGCCCAAGGTTTTGTGCATAGAGAGTCTGTCTGGATGCTGTTACTGGGAGGCTGAGTGTAGTGTGTCTAAGAGGGGAAGGGTTTCTATAGCGGTGACAAATAAAGGAATCAGCTGGAAAGCAGTGGGTCCTGACTGTTGGTTTGGATGGAATAAAAACTCCTGGAGTCTGGAGTGCTCTAAACACAGATACTCTGTCTGGCACAATAAGAATGAAACAGACATACCTGCCCCCACCTCCCCCTACCGCAGAGTAGGAGTGTGTGTGGACCGTCTGGCCGGCACTCTGTCCTTCTACAGTGTCTCTGACTCTGACACGCTGACCCTCCTGCACAGATTCCATACCAACCTCACTGAACACACACCCCTCTTTGCTGGGTTTGAATTGTGGGGATCTAACACCTCAGTGTCTCTGAGCCAACTGGAGTAGAGCCACACACACACAGACACACACACACCCCTCTGTGCTGGGTTTGGAATGTATGTATCCAACACCTCAATACACTTTGACACACACACAAACACACACACACACCCTCTGTGCTGGGTTATTAGTGTATAGATGTAACACCTCAGTGTCCATGTGCTAGCTGGAGTAGAGTCTCACTCACACACATACACACACACACACACTCAATACACTTTGACACACACTCTCTCTCTCACACACACACACACACACACACACACTTGTACACTCTCACTGTGACACATATCCACTCCAGCTCACACACTCACCCATAAAAACATGCTGTAACCCAAATGCACACATACTCACACCTGTACTGCTACACACACACACACACACACACTCCATACACTGTAAAAAACATGCACACACAAACACATGCACACTCCATACACTGTAAAATACATACACACACACACTCACACACTCATAGTCTCAGATGTATCCACACACTCACACTGGAACTGCTACACACAAACACACTGATATGCCAGCAAACAGTAGAAAAAGACTCTTTGCAGTTGACATTTACAACCACACATAAACACACACACACACACTCACCTATACATACATAGACACACACACCCCAAAAAATGCATGTTCACTCACAAACACAAATGTACACATGCACACATAACATGCACACACGCTGACGTAAATATACACTCAACCAAATTCTGTTTCATAGCTCACACACAAACAGTATTTTATATATTTACATATGTGCCTGTGGAAACACACACAGATTTGTACATAGATACACTCGGTAAGGGTAGAGGTAGGAGAGAGAGACACCGTTTCAGATGTCTCCAGTTAACCTCATTACAAGTTCAATCCTGTATATAACAATATGGCTTTTTAGCAGGTTCATTTGAAGAACTATTGTGTAATCATGTTTTATTTTATTACAATAAAATTATATTATAAATGTTGTGGTGTATGGTGTGTGTATGTAATTTTTTTGATTTAAGACATGAATATCTCACACAATCCCCTGAACCTAACACCAACTGTACCACAGAGAAACAGCCCTGACTGTGCTGTGAATAAAAACAGTAGTGAGTTAGTGTGTCTCTGTGGAGCCTAAGGCCTGTACATGCTTAATGGCAGGATCAGAGGGGACTCTTTAGGGAGCTTCACTTACTGCTCAGGTCTTAGGGCTAGTGTAGTCGACTATGCCATCACTGATATGGACCCCTCCGACATTAGTGCATTCACTGACAGACCACAGACCCCTTTTTACCACCACTGTCAAATCAATGTGCACCTGAACAGAACTGGAAAACCTAGGAATTAAAGGCATTTGTTCTTCAATCTGTAATTTAAGCTAACCCCCAAAAAACTAACAAGAAAAACTGGGGCTGGTGATGGAGCGTATCCCAGCATGAATTGGGCAAGGAGCAGGGAGACACCCTGGACAGATGAGCACTTCCAAAACCCAGGCAAACACATGCAAGATCAACACAGGGACTGCTGCCCATTGTGCCTGCCCACTGAAACTGTGAGGCCACAGTGCTAACCACTGAGCCACCATGCTGCCTGCAAATGGTACAGCTCAGTATATATTTCATAGTCTTGTGTCTCATTTGCAACCCTGAAATGCATCAATTAAACATGTTATTTAATCTGACAAACATATGTCAGTAGTGTAGTGTAATGGTTATGTTGCAGCAGGTCAAACTTAGTGATACAGGGTTTGATTCTCAGGTAGGCACTGCTGTTGTACCCTTAAGCAAGGCATGTGACCCAGATTGCTCCAATAAACATCCAGCTTTATAAACGGAAGTTTCTGTGCTTTGAATGTGAATATTTAAACTACTCATAGACTTCTGGATGCATCTGGAAGAAAACATAAAATACTGCTAACGGACATAATTCACTTTTTATGTCACCAGTACACATTATCAATTTAGGTGACTGCTAGCAAAAGCAGTTTTGCTGAATTTAAGAAAATCAGAAGAAAAATCATCCCTTGACAAAACGACAAGTGTTTCTTCACAGCTTGTCAAAGCATCTACGGTCAGTTTAGTCTTTCAATTCAAACTGACAAAAAATAGGTTGGTGATTTGAAACAGAGTCGACACTGTTTTGAAGAATGCTTTGCCAGTGGTTGGGCATACAAGATTTCAATCATGAAGAGAGGGTCACCTCCTTAAAGCGCTAAATTTAGCACTGAAGTTTCCA
>CM040747.1:36692603-36729316 GCA_022829145.1 Albula goreensis
ATGGCTTTTGAGAGCAACCTGTTTTAATTCATAATGAAACTTTTATTTCATAATGAAACTTTTATCACAATTACTTGTGAAAAGCAATTAATTCAGAATGGAAATACGAGCACCTTTTGGCAAAACAAGTTTGCACCAACATTGGCCATTGTCATATACAATGACACCCTTACTTGAGTTACCCCACATAGCTGGCTTGCTAACATGCAATATTAAGGTAAAACATTAAAACTCCTGCAGTTTTGGCCTATCTGTTAGATTCAGGCACAGAACTGATCGATTAATTTTGAAGTAATGACAAAGAGACACTGCATTTGAGGAAAAGCTTTAGGTATCTACTTACAGGTCTGAAGGATGTAACTGTCCAAGAAAATAGTGGTGGAACACAATATTGTTCTCTACTATACCAAGTGACCGGTACATTTTGGTAGGATACAGTTGCAATCAATGGCAAGTCCAAATGACATATTAATTGATAGCTGTTTGCATTTTAAGAACATTCCTATTGTGACATTATAGTGGCTGAAATACTGAAAATTCTAAACCTCTTGAACTTATTACTGTTGCTGGGAAACAGAATGATGTGAATTCTGTCCAATTCTATGTTGTAAATTTAAAAGAATAAAATGCATTAAATAACAGGGGAGACTACAAAACAAGAACATACTCAAACACAAGTTTAAACTCAAAAACAGCACAACTAGGTCAAACAGCCACAAAAAAGCTCAAAGTCTAATGTGAAAGTCCCTCTTCAGCCTATAAGGCTGTGTTTAAATAGATAAACAGTAAAATAGATTGTGCCTAATTGAAGGCAAGTGCTCACAGCTGAGTTGATTAGAAATCACTCTCAGGTGAGGCTGCCTGTTCGTGAGGCCTCTGCTGCTGCAGCTCCAGTTAACTCTCCAGGCTGAGGGAGGGAACCAGGAGACTGACAGCAGTACAGTGGGAGGAGCTGAGGAACTTGCTCCTCCCTCCACCTCTCCCAGCGCCACAATACAGAGACACTTCCACACTTGTTCCATACCCCTCAGGTGATACCCTGTCCTTGTTGACAACGATGGAGAGAGCAGCAAAATCCTCTTTCACTACAGTGGAAAAACAGCAATGGCTGCAGTAGTCAGCCATGTCTGGTCCTTCAGTGTAATGGGAAACAATCAGAGTATGGATTATGTGTGAGTGCAGCAGTGATAGGACATAAATAACTTGCACCCTGAAAATTAGGCAAAATCCAAGGTTTCAAAGTGTTAAATCTAATTGTGCAATTTCACCGCCTCAAAGGTTTACAGTGCACTGTTTAACAGGGGTACATGTGAGAAAAAGAATATGATAGTAAAATGTGAATGATGTTGGTTTGGATTATGATCCTGTGGTCCAGACACTGTTACACCAGTGTTAAACTGCTCTGTCTGTGTCACAGCCCAAAAGCCCTAGTCTGCCTCCACAGCACTGCTGGGCTACAAGTGCCCGCTGTACCCAGGAAGACCATTTGCATAGAGAAGACACTTTGCATTGGCAGCACATGCTTCAGTGCTCTGGGAGTGTTTATAGTCCTGTGAGTTTACACTTGATGACTGAGAGCTGTCCTTCATGGCAACAGAACCCACAGCAACAATGACTTTTATCACCATCTTCATCTGGGCACTCGCTTTCTGCATTCAGGGTGAGAGAAATACTTTGTCAATTTCAAATGATTCTCTAAGTACAGAAAATATCAAACATTAATGTTGCAATTTATTGTCGTAAATGTAGATTCAAACCTGTAAGTGTACATTGTGTTTAGTAATGCTATTTACCCGGTAAATCTCTCTCTCTGCAGAGTCTTGGGGGCAGGTGGTTCTGACTCAGTCTCCAGCCCAGTCAGTCCAGACGGGTCAGTCAGTCTCTATTGACTGTAAGGCCAGTGCTGCAGTTTACCATTATACTGGTGCGCAGTACTATCTCCACTGGTACCAGCAGAAACCTGAAGAAGCTCCCAAACTCCTTATAAAACTCACATCAGAGAGAGTATCTGGAGTGCCCTCTAGATTCAGTGGCAGTGGGAGAGGAAATGGCCTCGACTTCACTCTGACCATCAGTGGAGTCCAGGCTGAAGATGCAGGAGATTACTACTGTCAGAGTGACCACTACATCAGTAGTAGTGATGTGTGCACACAGTGATAGAGAGCCATACAAAAACCTCCCTCAGTCAGACTGCACAGAGACTGCACTGCTGCAGCTGGGACCTACTGCAGGTGCTGAGGGGGGAGGCACTGACCCGGGACACTGAGGGGTTCTGCTCCAGCACACTGAGCTTCACTGGTTCAGTTATAACTCATTCACACTCTGTATGCTGACACAGTTGTAGCTGCAATGTCATATACTGACATTGAATTCAATTATCAGAATATCAAAGCCAGTTAATGACAGCTGGGGAAATTCAAGTGGCAGTGTTCAAAACATTCTAAAACTTCAAAACTGCCCAGATGAATAAGCGCCAGTTAATGAAAAGTACTTTCATGATAAACCTGTTGACTATGAAGCAGTGGTATATAACATGTCCCAGGAAACAGTAGCAGTGTTCACCAGGCAGGGCAGTCCAAAGTACTCTCCTCCATCACACCACACACAAGCTGCCATTACATACACTGACCACAGGAGAGAGACAGAGCCCATTTGTTGCGCATGATAAAACTGCATTCTCATGGAGGAGACCCAAAGCTGTAGAGAAAGGCTATGTGAAATATACTGTGATACTGTGTGATACATGTAATGTGTGATATATGTAAAAACATTGAATGATATTTAATGATATCATGTAATACTGTGGTCACAGTAATGCCTGCTTTAGTGCGCCATAGCAAATTGGCTGAATTTGACAGAAAAAAGAACAGGTGTTTTTTATTTAACCTTATTTAGTTTTTGTATTCACAAATATTGTGTTATCTTACCGAAAATACATATTTTGGGATGTAAGAGCAAGATGATCCCATTGTGTTGTATTTACAAGTAGGACATGAAATGTGCAACCCAATAAGATACAAATAACAGGACCCATAGAATTAAAGAATCACACCTTTCATCTGGCCCTTCACCTTAACACATGCATAACAGTAGAACAGAAGCAGTTGTGTTAGCAGGGAGAACAGCCGAGCTATCGCTGAGCTAAGAGAGGAGGCTGCCACTCTGAGGCAGGACAACCAGGCCCTGAGAGCCCAGCTGGCTGCTGTAAAAGAGCACATGCAACACAGCGAGAGATCTTTCATCAAGGAGATACAGCACCTATGAGAGCAGCTTCAGGAGCTCATATGTACTTCATGTACCACTGGAAACACACACACTGACACACAAAGCATTGTAACTATATTACAATGAACACTTAGAAAGAATTAAACACATGATTTACAATATTGTCCTCTTACAGGCTGCGTTTAGAGGGCAGTACTTGGGCTTAAATCCCAACACCCCTGTCCTGCGCCTCCACATGGGGGAAGGGGACCTGAGGAAAGACTTTGGCCTATCAAGGCAAACAGTGAAAGCCTCGGCCCACGCTCTGGGCTACGAAAAGGAGCATGGACGGGGGAAAGCCCTGGAGGTTGCCATGTATTTATATCGGCTGGCTGGTGCCACTTCCTATCGTGTGAGGTCAGAGGCCTTTGATATCCTCAGAACCACGACCCACGATGTTATCCACCGGGTGGCTGAGCATATCATGGGGATATTGGGAAGGGTGGTCCATTCCCCTTCAGAAGATGAGCTGGAGGAGATTGGTGCAGGCTTTGCCCCAGCCTGGCTGGCTCCCCTGCCTTCCATCGTGTGGCTGGCAGCATCGATGGAAGCCGCATCTGTATAAAACCACCTGCCTTGAACAAGGAAGACCGCCTCAACAGGAAGCTGTTTCATTCCATTCAGCTCCAGGTGATCTGCAATCACAAAGGCCGCTTCCTCGATGTCTTCGCAGGCCTGTCTGGTGCTGTCCATGAAGCACGGGTCCTGCGGTGGAGCTCGGTTTATGTGGAGCAGCTCCACCCGCCTCCAGGATGGAGCATCATTGGGGATGGAGGCTATCCCTGCCTATCAGCACCCATGTGCCTCATGACCCCGTTCAGGGAGCCAATCGAAAACCCCGTACAGGCCAGGTACAACCGGCATCTTTCAAAGGCCAGGTGTGTGGTGGAGAGGGCGATTGGGATGATGAAGATGATGAAGACCCGGTGGTGCAACATCTTCCTGAAGGCCCTTGAGGTAAAAGAGGACACAACTAATAAATAAAACTAATAAATAAGGGTAACAGGTAACAAAGTGGGTCCAGGGAGGGATCATTTTGTGAAAGGATCTCTAAAAACAGTAAACACAAGTGAAGATAGATGTGAAATTGAAACTAACAAGGATTAAAAAGATGATAGGTGGTTACTAATCTGTTGCTATGTGGTTGATGTGGCATTGTTATGGTGTTCTAGGAAGTTGCTAAAGTGTTGCTAGATGCTAGCTATGGTATTCTAAGTGGTTGCTAAGGTGTTTCTAGATGTTGCTATGGTGTTTTTGGTGGGTGCTAGGGTGTTGCAAGGTGGTTTCTATGATGTTCAAAGTTGTTGCCTAGCAACACCCTAAAAACCACTTAGAACACCATAGCAACCTCTTAGCAACCACCTAGAAAAAACTTTGCTATGGCATTCGAAATGGCTGTTATTATGTTGTTAGGCAGTTGCTATGGCATGAAAGGTCATTACTAATGTGTTGCTATGTGGTTTATATGGCGTTGCTATGGTGTTCTACGTAGTTGCTATGGTGTTGCTAGACGCTAGCTATGATATTCTAGGTGGTTGCTTAGGTGTTTCTAGATGGTTGCTATGGTGTTTTAAGTGGTTGCTATGGTGTTCAAAGTTGTTGCCTAGCAGCACCCTAAAAACCCTAAAAACACCATAGCAACACCCTAGCAACCACCTTAAACACAATGGCAACCGCCGAGAAAAACCTTTGCAATGGCATTCTAAATGGTTGTTATGATGTTGTTAGGCAGTTGCTATGGCATAATAGGTGGTTACTCATGTGTTGCTTTGTGGTTGATATGGCGTTGCTATGGTGATCTACATAGTTGCTATGGTGTTGCTAGATGCTAGCGATGATATTCTAAGTGGTTGCTTAGGTGTTTCTAGATGGTTGCTATGGTGTTTTAGGTGGTTGCTAGGTGGTTTATATGGTGTTTAAAGTTGTTGCCTAGCAACACCCTAAAAACCACTTAGAACATCACAACAACCTCTCAGCAACACCCTAGCAACCACCTTAAACACCATAGCAACCACCTAGAAAAACCTTTGCTTTGGCATTCGAAATGGTTGTTATGATGTTGTTAGGCAGTTGCTATGGCATGAAAGGTCGTTACTAATGTGTTGCTATGTGGTTTATATGGCGTTGCTATGGTGTTCTATGCAGTTGCTATGGTGTTGCTAGACGCTAGCAATGATATTGTAGGTGGTTGCTTAGGTGTTTCGAGATGGTTGCGATGGTGTTTTAAGTGGTTGCTGTGGTGTTCAAAGATGTTGCCTAGCAACACCCTAAAGGCCTCTTAGAACACCATAGCAACCATCTAGAAACACCCTAGCAACCACCTAAAACACCATAGCAAGCCCCAAGAAACACCTTTGCAATGGCGTTCTATATGGTTCTTAGGATATTGCTATTCCACAACCATTACCAACAGCAATTTTAAAAATAATTTTCATTATCATCATCATTATCATCCAGTAAACCTTTACCTGATTTATGCTACTTACCCATGCTGTAGCTTGCCAACTAAATGAACCATGACCACACTTCTGCACTGGTCACTTTTACCTTGTCGTGAATGGTCATCATTGTCTATCATATTTGTCTTTCTGTGGGGTGGACCTGTTTTACACCTTATCATACAGCACCACACATGACAATGCATAAATACACATGTCATTACACAGTGGACAGTGTAATCACAAGCAAACTTAAAGTTTCTTCTGAAACACTGAATGTAGTTTTATTTGTACTCCTTTTGTTTGGGAACTTACAGTCTATTTTATCTGCACAGTATATGCAATGTTTGCGCCACACTGGATTCAGTAGATCCAGGCAAACATGATCTTACTATGATACAAATATGCAGTAAAACCTAAAAGTTATTCTTATCTGATTAATCAACTGAAATCAATAAAAATACATTGCTATTCAATGAAATAATAATCTTTATAAGAAAAATTCAGCTTCTAAGCTAATAAGAATACCTTTTCTTGAAATGATGTAGAATTCAAAAGTAAAATCACAGAGATATGTGCACACATATTCATGTAATTTGGCAAATATTTCATCCTGTGAAATTTGAAATGTTGACTCTGTTGGTTTCTCTGGGTCTCTTTGAATGGAAACACTTGCCTGTGGCATCACTGAGATATTCAAGTTTGTCAGGATGAGCCACCACAGGGCCAATGGGAGGAGGTGGTCACATACAATAGACCAATGGGAGAAGTTGGTTACACATAGTGGGCCAATGGGAGGAGGTGGTCAAACACAATAGGCTAATGGGAGAAGGTGGTCACACACAATAGGCTAATGGGAGGAGGTGGTCACACACAATGGGCCAATGGGAGAAGTTGATGACGCATAGTGGGCAAATGGGAGGAGGTTGTCAAACACAATAGGCCAATGGGAGAAGGTGGTCACACACAATAGGCCAATGGGAGGAGGTGGTCACACACACAAAAGGCCAATGGGAGGATGTCTTCATACACAAAAGGCCAATTGCAGAAGGTGGTCACACACAATGGGCCAATGGGAGGAGATGGTCACACACAATGGGCCAATGGGAGGAGGTGGTCATGCACAATGGGCAAATCAATAAACTTTAATCACTTAAGATGGATTATTCTGGAACACTCTGCAAGGAAAAATCTGCATTTGGCATCAGAGAGTCAGTGGCTGGGCTACAAGTGCTTGCTGTACCCAGGAAGACCATTTGCATAGAGAAGACACTTTGCATTGGCAGCACATGCTTCAGTGCTCTGGGAGTGTTTATAGTCCTGTGAGTTTAACACTTAATGACTGAGAGCTGTCCTTCATGGCAACAGAACCCACAGCAACAATGACTTTTATCACCATCTTCATCTGGGCACTCGCTTTCTGCATTCAAGGTAAGAGCTGGAAGCATTCACAAACATATATTATAATTGTTAATTAAAAAGTTATATAAATTTCTGAAATAATACATATTGTCTGTTGCTAAATATAGGACTTATGAGGTGTTTTTCCTTCTCTTTAGAGTTTTCAGGACAGGTGACTGTGACTCAGACTCCTGCTGGTAAATCTGCCCCCATAGGAGACACTGTCACCCTGAGCTGTAGAACCAGCCCTGCGGTTACCTTCTACAGTGGTTATCATTACATGCACTGGTACCAGCAGAAACCTGGAGAAGCTCCTAAACTCCTGATCTACTATGCAAATCGGCGTAGCTCAGGGATTCCTGATCGATTCAGTGGCAGTGGATCTGGGACTGACTTCACTCTGACCATCAGTGGAGTCCAGGCTGAAGATGCAGGAGATTACTACTGTGAGAGTTACCACAGTAGTGGTGTGTTCACACAGTGATAGAGAGCCGTACAAAAACCTCCCTCAGTCAGACTGCACAGAGACTGCACTGCTGCAGCTGGGACCTACTGCAGGTGCTGAGGGGGGAGGCAGTGACCCGGGACACTGTGGGGTTCTGCTCCAGCAGGTCAGTTATCACTTCCAGAAGCTCTCACACCTAATACAATGTTTGAGAATTTTCATGTCTGTATATCCAACAGTTTCAAAGCCCCATGGATGAACAATTATGGTTATTTGAAATACTGATTTTTTTTAAAACAGCTACATTTATATCAGAGGAGGCTGGTCCAGAGAGGTAAGGGAGGATGTTTCACCCTTATATTTGAGAGGAAAGAGGAAGACTGAAATTAACGATAAATGTATAATAGAGTATTGGAAGCTGTTTGTATAATAACCTATTATTATTGTTATTATTAATAACCTTGCTGTTATTAATAAAAACACTTTTACATGAATAAATGAACCATTAAGGCTAGTTAGTTAGTCATTTTATTGACACAAAATGATAAAACATTTGGGTCCAAACAATAAAAAATCATATATAAAATAAATCCATAAGTTAAAAAAGGTAATGAAACCAGCAACACAAAGTCCCATCATTCAGTCCATAGAATACTGCTGGTGCTCCAATAACTCAAGGCAAGCATGTAACATCACTAAAGTTCTGTTATCAGTGTCCACAAAGAGTGAGCTCAGTTCAGTGGAGTCATGCCCATATTTCACACGGATATCCTGTGTGCGAGGGCACACCAGTACATGTTCTTCATTCTGCATGCCAGTCCTGCAGCAACACACGTGTTGTTCAGGTGGTGTTCGGCTCCACCTTCCAATTTCCACTCACAGTCAGTGAGAGGACAGCCGGAACCGTGTGAAGCTTATTCTCAAGTGGTCTTCAATATACCAGTGTGTGGCTGGGATAAAGTGGATGGACGGATATATCTGGGTTGATGGCTTGGTTGGTCTTGTATCTTGTTCCCTCTTTAGATTGCAGTTTCTTAATCATCTCCATATAGCCACTCTCAATAGGATCTTGTTTCTCCATTATCTCAGATAAATGTGGGTTCATAACTTGGTTCTCTTTTCTAGTTATTTCAAACACATGCCATAAGGGGTCATCAAGCATGCCATGACACTCCTTCACCTTGGTCAGAAACCTGGCTGGCTTTTCTCTCAGTAAAGTCTGCACTGAAGGAAGTCCTGCTTCCAAAAGGCAGGTTAGGTTCAGTGTTGTAGACCTCACCCCAAGTAGGGATTTCACTCCAGTCATATAGAGAGTTTCAACAGGTTTTAAGGGCATTTTTAACCAAGCCTCACACCCATACAAGACAGCTGATGAGAAAGCAGCCTCAAATACCTTTAACACAAAATGGGGCATCATAGTCGGTTGATAAGAAGATGATTAATTTGTTTAAATGCTTTGTTTTCTCTTTTACATGTAGAGTGAGGTTTGGGAATTTCAATCAGCAGTGAAGATAGCTCCAAGATATGTATAACTGTTACAATGTCTCACCATAAATGAACCAAGCTGAATAGGCTGCCTGCCTTCATCAGATCTCAAAATGGCCGTAAACTTTGTTTTACCTTCATAACCAAGAATTTCATATTTATTACATTCCACATCATATTCCTCCAAGTATTTCAGTTTCTCAATCAGCATTAGAACATGGAGTCATTTCAAGAAGCCATCGTCTCCACATTGTTGTTTAAACTGTCTGATCAACAGGTCAACAAACATCACAAACAGGAAGCAGGATGTGGGGGATCCTTGCCTCACCCGATGGACGATGTTATCGTTGTTGTGCCCAGGATACTTGTTGTTACACTGTACATTGACATCAGAACCTAAATCATAGTAACTCCACACCCCAAGCGTTTTAAAATTGTGAACAGTTTTCCTCATGGAACCCGGTCATAGCTTTGGAGAAGTCTATAACAGCAGTGTACAGCTGAACCTTCTTTCTGATACAATAGTCCATTATAAGCCTAAGTGCCACAATGTGTTCAATGCAGCCTCTTTTAGGTTGGGCTCCTGCCTGCTCCCAGAATGGCTCATACCAGCCCATCAGTCTATTGTTCAGCACATAATCACACAACTTTGCTGCACTGTTGATCACACTTATCCCTCGGTAATCATCACAATCAAGGGCGTTACCTTTCCTGAATAACACGATCAATCTAGCAGGGGCCCAGCTCATTGGATAGCCAGTCACAAAGATGAGATTTATATGCGTGCATAAAAATATTACCCAGTTGCCGGGCAGAAATTTGAACACGCCTGGGCTTACCCCATCAGGGCCCGCTCCATTTCCCCACTTTAGCTGGTGGTCGATCACATGTTGAGTCTCTGCTGTTGTGATTGGGTCACCTAACAGTGGCATATTCACATTATAGGCCTCCATATGCAGTGGGTTTTCTCCCTTACCAGCAGGGAGGTTCAGCAGCTTCTCCATATGTTCTTTGAAGGCAGCTTCAGAAGGCATCTCTTGGTGAGGAGTTGAGGAAAACCCCCCTTTCCAATCAACAGCCTGCCACAGCATTTTAGCATCACTGCACCCCAATATATGCTGCCAACGGGGGGTGAAAGTGCCTCCTGATTCTGGGGCAGGCTGCGGGGTCTAAGAGCTGACTAGTTGGCTCTGGGCTGCACAGTTATACAATAAATCCAAACCACACAGCCATATCATCCAGGTTTTGGTCACAGCTAATGATGGGTGCTTCCAGTGAACTTATGTTGAAAGAAAATTGATCTGCATCTATATTGTGGTGTATAGCGCCTATAAGGCACTGGTTTCCTGCAACGCGGGTTGCCATAGTGCGTCATAATAGAATGCATACACAAATCCTGAGCACTGTAACAAAACCTTTGCATTAATCGTTTCTTCAGGGAACACAAGTTCTATAGACAATGGGGCGTGATTGGATGGCATGTCAGTGTTTTGGTTCACTTCAAAGCTTTTAACACAATTAATATAACAAGAAGAGATTAGATGGTAATCCACTTCATAAATCAATTTTTTTCTCTTGTGAAGGGAAGGAGTAAAAACGCTGTGTTCAAGTTGTTCACAATCAATAGATTATTGCAAACCTGAATAATACTCTTTCCACTGGTGTTTACTGTTTCATCAACAGGCTTGTAGTGCATGTTATCGCTACCTTCAAGCAGCTCATTCACCTTATCTCCACACCTAGTGTTCATGAGACCAACTACCACATAGCCAAAGGTGTTGTTCTGGGTTCTGGCCTGGATCTCAGAAAAACGTACATTAGAGAAAAAAGGGGAATCAGATGGCGGTATATAGACTCTGTCAATCATTATACCGGGAACGCTCTGCAGTCCAAACCAAATTAGCTCTTTAGCTGATGGACCAATTACAGTGACATCATTGTAAATATCATGTCTGAACAGAGCAGCGACACCCCCTCTCTGACTGTGCTGGTTATTGGCTACCACAGGTATGAGTGTGGGGGTGTGGATCACATGAGCTCTTTTAATCTCTGTCAGCACCACTATGTCATGGTCCCTCAGCCACCATGTCACATTCATATTTCCCAGTTTATCATGCAGCCCGTTAACATTCCAGAACCCAAGTCATATATGTTTGGCCCCAGTATCTGAAAAGGTGACACAAACTTACAGACCACCTCCCCATCTTTAGTTACAGCACGCTTCCTGTAATCCATTCTGATTGTGCACCCAACATATGCAGGAGCTGCACTCTCAGTTTTTGCATAGTCACACTGTCTTCTTCCAGGCCAATTCTCAACATCTCCAGTTACTTTAAATTTCTTAATTATTGCCCTGATAGTGGAAATGGGCATTGTGACGGAGTGCACTAAGCGCGGAGGACTCAAAGGACTAGGATTGCCGGGATGGTGTGCAGATGGGGAAATGTATTTACAGGTGTTCAGTGAAAACACAGTGGCAGTGCAGAAATATATATTTACAATGAATAAAAAAAGAAAAGAACACTATACAAGAACAGAAAACAAAAACTAAGTTGCAGTGTTTGTGTTGTATGTCTGTAGTAATGTGAGTGTCCTCGCGGCGCTCGTCTGTGACAGGCATTTTCAACTGTTGAACTGTTTTCTCATTTCTCATTTCCTGATCTGTGCAGCTCAACAACTTTGTGTTGGACATCATTGCTCTATTCTCTGGTCTGACTCATATTTATGGATGACTAGGGCTGCGTTCCAACACTAAAATTCGTCTCCTTCTTTCCTCCCCTCCTTTCCTCCGTGCCCCAGAAACTGATTATGTGTCCTCCTTCCCTCCACTGTTCCAAAACGAAATCTCTCCTCCTCCTTTCCTCCTTTCTCGTCTCCTCCTTTCCTCCAAATGAAGGATACATCGATCTATCCTACCGCGCAAGTCTTTTAACATTTCTGGGTGACATCATTATGCTCACGACCAGTCAGTTTAAAAGACCATCCCATAGAATATTTTGATTGGCTTTGGTATTTTCAGAATCAGTCGAAATTATTACTTCATCAATAGCTGACGTTGACTTTGATGACGGGCGAATCGGATTAGCTGTTCCAATTTTCGATTCATCTCCTCCTTTCCTCCTTTCCTCCACTCGTTTCTTCCGCTCCTTTCCTCCACATATTTCCGGCATATTTCTGGGGTAGGAAAGGAGGGGAGGAAAGAAGGAGACGAGAAAAAGTATTGGAACGCAGCCAAAGGGAATTTGGCCTGTGTGTCACCTCATATTTATACCCCAGTGAAACAGGAAGTCATGGCTGACCACTTAAGTGTTCCTAATCCCTCAGGTGAACTTTAAAACATAAAATATGAATGGGAATATACTTAAATTAGCATTTTACTCAAAATAATTTTTTTGTGTGCCAATAATTGTGGCACATATTTTACAGAAAAATATTGATATCATTATAAAATTTAGTTTTTACTTTCAATCATTTTACTTTTTTTGTGAGTATTAGAATAGAATAGATTTTTGTGAATATTTTGAATTAAAAGGTAGAATAGAGTAGAAAGTTAGGTAGAACAACAACTATGTATGTGTATAAGTATGTGTATACCTATACTGCTATCCCGCCGGTCACTATTGTTGCTATAAACATGTTTCATCATGTCTCAATCTATGACCACACTGAACAAAGTTGAGTAATTGCAAATGCATGTATCAATACTAGACACCCTAAAGATTATGTGTACCAAAACTCTTTGTCCTATCTTTATGTTAACATATTTTACTAACCTTTTGTTTGGGAGTTTTGATTCTGCCATCTTCTTGTCATGGTGCATCCAAGAAGTAAACAGCTCTGGTCATGTGACAATTTACACTGAACACTGACACCCTTCATTATTTCAATATTTGCTGGAAATGCATTGATACATCATTCTGTAAAATTTTTAGCGCCTTATAACTGAAAACATTTTTTTGCGTCCACTATTGTGGCAGATCATCAGATAAAATGGGCTAACTAACCTGCAGTCAAGAAACTGTTTATGTGTTGCTTGACAACATGTGTAAATTTAATCCTAAAGGAACTATTTTTATTTGTTGTCTCAGATTATTTTTACTTGATAAATAGACTTGTCTGTAGAAGTGTTAAAAGCATTCAGTCGTACAAAATGCACAGACAACGATAGAGCATTAAATGAGTTTATTGATGAGGGATATTGTAGAGAATGTACTTGGGCTTGGAGTCTAAGGGGGAGGAGTAGTTCTGTCCTCAAGGTGAGGGAACCCCCCCCCCCTTTTTTTAGGCTGAAAGAAATTGGGAGAACAGTTAGGATTAGGTAACTATAGTGAAGAAAGAAGGAGAAGATGAGGTGGAGATGGGGGAGGAGGAGGTCTTGCTGTTATAAGATCACACTCAATGTCTTGCTGTTTTACTGCATATCAGCACGGCTGTGATTATCTTTGGCACTCGTGCCGCGGCCTCGTGCCTTCGACCGAGGTGTGATATTACTTAATTATTCTTGTAAATTTACAACATAGAATTGGACAGAATTCACATCAATTCTTTTTCCCAGCAACAGTTGTATGTTCAAGTTGTTCAAGAATTTTCAGTATTTCAGCCTCTATGATGTCACAATAGGAATGTTCTTAAAATGCATACTACTATCAATTAATATGACATTTGGACTTGTCATCGATTGCAACAATATCTTACCACAATGTACCAGTCACTTAGTATGGTAGAAGACCATATTGTGTTCCACCACTATTTTCTTGGACAGTTACATCCTTCAGACTTGTAAGTAGATACCTCAAGCTTTTCCACAAATGCAGTGTCTCTTTGTTATTACTTAAGAACTAATTGATCACTTCTGTGCCTGAATCTAACAGAAATTACAGGAGTTTTAATGTTTTACATAAATATAGCTCACTAGCCAGCCAGGTATGTAACTCAAGTCAGGGTATCATATCGTATATGAGAATGGCCAGTGCTGGTACAAACTTGTTTTGCCATAAGGTGCTAGTATTTCCGCTCTAAATAGCTTGAAGTTCACAAATAATTGTAAAAAAATTGGCATTATGAAATAAAATGTCATTATAAATTAAAACAGGTTGCTCGGAAAAAAAGCCGTTTGGAAATGAAATGTAGTATTATGAAATGAAGATCAAAAAATTAATTACTACATTTTTGCTCTGGTCTTAATTCTTCTAATTTGGCTCCCCCTAGTGGTGCAGTTGCAGCTGCTCTTGTATTGTTAAAATTAACCTGTTAATCTATCCTCCATTTTAGAGAATGAGTTCGGTTAAACTCGTTTATATTGTTCGTTCGCATTTCTAACGGCTAGGTCTCGGAAATACACGCCTGTAAGTCACAAAATATTTTTTTAATTTGTGTTACAGTTGTCAGCCAGTATAGCTACTTTAAAATATTGTTGCAATTACGCCAATTAGAACAGTTTTTCTGTAATTATTAGCAAGTTAGCATACGCGCTAACCGAGATAGCATTTATTTCGGTAGCATTTTGCTATGCTGTGTTTCGTACTTACCTAGCCACGTAGCTAATTATTCATTCGAGTATATTTTAAGGTTAAAAAGTTTATGCTAAGTTTAATTCATAAAATGTCTTTATAAACATTCTGTATTAGGTGGTACATCTGTTTAATATTATTTCAGCTTCTGTGCTTGCTAAGTGTGTTAACTTAGTTTCAATATTTTGTGTGGAAATCCATGTTAGCTACTCTCCTTTTTTTAGCCTGGTTATCGATGTCATGAAAGAATAACTACTCAGACAGTAAATGTAATTTAATGTCTTTTCTTGTATTGTCATTTCAGTTTTACAAAATAAAAATACAAGGAAGGAAAGAAAGAAAAAAGGAACTGTCAGGAAAGCGCTTAACTTACGTCAAGGTTCAAGCCTTTATTGGATCCTTTATGTTAACTGTCTGTCTAGCTTTGCACAGAAACGTTAAGTGAGGACAGAATAGTAAATGTAAATGTGAATCATATCTTAAAGCTTGACATCTCTGGCCTATAATTCTGAAGTCAGAAAATCAGTGCATATGAAAAGTATATGAATGAGATTAGGACTGTGTTCCAAACAAGAAGGATATTCTCTACAGATAAATCCTCAAAGGTTTGAAGTTGGCAAATTAAATGATGGAATTTATTCCTTCAATATAGTCAGTTCTGCACTACATACATTTTTATAGTAGCTCAGCTGAAACACTGCATTATCCAGGGCATTGTTGTGACAGACCTAAGGGGTACCTTTACATGAAATGGTACCTTTCCATAACAACCAGAGGCACTTGTTTTGCATTGTTGTTAGGTAAGTCAATAATGGTTTGGTTAGTTGCAAACAAGTAATTTAAGTGACTGTAATTTACATGGTGATGTTGCATGGTATGATGAGTGTGGTGTCTGGTAGAAAGAGAGGACAGTACAGTCCTTTGAGATGGGTACAGGTGAATTTGTGCTTTCTCCTGTCTTGAAGCAAACTTAAATCAAGCGAACTTAAAATTAAATTTTGTGGCTGGTTGTGAACGGTGCTCTCACAAGATGCCTGTCTCTGCAGAATGTCCCTCACTCCCAGCAGAATGGCCATGGAGCTTTGGATCCTGGTGTTCGCTGTAATTGTCTCCCTCATCTTCCCGACCATCTGCCTCTTCCAGGGGAGGACATACTTTCATGAGGTGCTGACGAGGTGGAGGACCATCATCAGATGACTAAAGAAATGGAAGATGAGGAAGGTAAATAAGAGGAGGGGTGTACCCAGAGCAGTGTACTTTATGTGACATTTATGTAATCTTTTCGATACCTGTTTGTGTTTGAGTCTCAGTCCTTTTTTTCTCTGGTAGCTGATGCATCTCAGCCTGATACTATTTTCTTCAGTGGCGTGTCTCAGCAGCTTTAGGTCTCCTCTGTTATGATGTACTTGTATTTTGAGCAACAGATGGGCTCTGTTGTCACCCTCCTGTGGTCAGTGTGTGTAATGGCAGTTTGCATGACGTGATGGGGAGAGTACATTTACATAAATTAATTTGGCAGACACTTTTATCTAAAGCGATGTGCAAGGATTGGATACAGTCATCAACAAATCGGAAAGTGCACCTATCAATAATGCTACATATTAATTAAATCTGTCATAATAGCATAGCCAGGAAGAATGGTACATAGCCAAGTAAAATATGTACAATTATAAAATTATAATATGAGTATTACATGATTAATGAAGTAATAAACATAATACATGAATATAAATCTTTATACAAACACATTTTTTCACAGTTTTTGTAATCTCTCAATGAGGGATTAAAAAGTACGGGAAACTATACAACGGTTATCAAGGTTATCTCCATTTTAATTTTACAGTTTGACTTGAACTGCAAGAATCAAATTGACATGTCCGACGGGGTTGAACAGCATTTATCTGATTGGTCAGACAGGGGCAGATTCGCGTATTCACGAGGTCGAAGTTCACCACAGTTGAACTCAGGGCGGAAAACAGAGCCCGCCCGTGTCAAGAGTAGAGCAGATAATCTGCTCCCGGAAGCGTTGACAGTTGACGCCACCTTCCATTGACTTGGATGGAAATCCGCGCAGATATTTCGCGTTGGAAGCCAAGTGTGACCGTAGCATTATGATGTACTTGTATCATGAGTCACAGATGGGCTCTGTCTCCCTCCTGTGGTCAGTGTGTGTAATGGCAGCTTGTGTGATGTGATTGGGAGAGTACATTTATATTTATTTTAAAAAATTAGTTATTTATTTGGCAGACACTTTTATCCAAATCAGCATGCAAGGATTGGATACAGTCATCCACAAATCGAAAAGTGCAACTATCAATAATGCTACAGCAAATCCATTACTTAAATGTCATAATAGCATAGCCAGGAAGAATGGTACATAGCCAAGTAAAATGTATACAATGAAAAAGTTATAATGTTAGTATTACACAATTAATTTACTTTATAATATTAGTGTTAGACAATTATTTGAAGTTAAATAAAAAACATAATACATGAATATAAATCGTAATACGAATTCATTTACATGATAATGATTATTAATACATAATTCAAACACATAATTATATATATTACAAAATAGGTGTACAACAAGTTCTGAATGAGGGTAGGATGTTTAGGCCAGATATTGTCTGAAGAGGTGGGTTTTAAGACCACGTCGGAAGGAGTGTAATGATTCAGTAACAGTCTGTAGTAGGACAGGGAGTTCATTTCACCATTGGGAAGTTAACTTGGAGAACAGGTAGACGGGTCGAGTACTCTGGACTGTCCTGCCTGGTGAACGCTGCTACTATATCCTGGAATATGTTACATACAACTGCTTTATAGTCAAAGCATTTATCATAAAAAATACTTTTCATGAGCTGAGACTCATTCATGTGGGCAGTTCAGAACTCTTAGAATGTTTTTAACACTGGCATTTGAATTTCCCCCAGCTGTAATTAATTGGCTTGGATATTCTGACAATTGAATTCAATGTCAATATATGAGTGATATTTTTGGAGTTCAGTGAACCAATGGAGCTGTGTCTAAGTTGCAGCTACAACTGTGACAGTATGCGGAGTGTGAGAGAATTATAAGTGAACAACTGAAGCTCAGTGTAAAAAAGGGAAAAAAAAATATTTGTTTCATGGGTTTTTGAAGTACATTGGATGGTTTTCCAAGAATTATTAGCCTGTACGTTTGATTCAAGAATAAGGTCATTCATGTATTTTTGCATGAGTATTACATCTTCAAATGTATGACGTTATATCATCTGCATAGAAAAAATAATTAGAAGTGAAAATGTAATTTCCTTAATTTTTATGGGTTTTTTTTTTTTGAAAACATATAGGTTATGATATTTAAGTAGTATTACATCATAAATTTATATTTTTTTGCAAATAAGTAATGTTTATCACTACCTTCTATATTAGTTACCTAGAAACTTTAACATTTTTATTCATGTGTATTATGTGCATTATATTTTTTCTAAATAACTCAAATAAAATAAAAAAATTAAATAACACATCCAATTATTCACCCTCAGTAGAGTTATAGCTGCTATCAAATGCTTGTTTAGTCTTTTTATCCTCAGCTCTCCATATCGTCATTCTGTAATACCTTTCCGATTCCTGTAAATAAATGCCTGTGGAGCATAAATTTGTCATTTTCCATTCTGCCTTATCAATGTAAGTTATTAACATTGTAAAAATACAAATATTCAAACTACTTATAGATATCTGGATGCATCTAGAAGAAAACATGAATCTAGAAGAAAACTTGAAATACTGCTTACAGACGTAATTTACTTTTTATGTAGCCGATATGTGTTTTCAATTTAGGCGACTCTGCTGTCTGTTTGATATAGAATGGTTAAGTTAAGGACAATCTGAGAAAATTGGGAGAACAATGGCAAACTACCTCAAACAATGCAAAGTTTTAATTAACACCATTGTCAGTTTTCTATGTGAATCTCTCTTTTTTCCTATCAGCACTGGACAAAATGACAAGTGTTTTTTCACAGCTTGTTGAAGCATCTCTAAGTAAAACCACTGATCTACAATCAGTTTTGTCTTTTGATTCCTACTGACTAAAGGTAGGCAGGTGATTTGAAACAGAGTCAGAGTCTTCTCAGAAATATTTTGCCTGTAGTTGGACAAACACAATGAAAATGGCAAAAGAAAGATCACCTCCTTTGAAGCGCCAAATTATGTTTACTGGCCAATCACAGGCTAAGAGGGAAAAAATTGAATGCATTGAGTTATTCTGACTGCCCCTGTTCCTATGAAAGACAAGAAGTGTTGTTCCTCACCTGAAGGACTTAGGGGTTGCTTTTGAGGCATTTTGATTTCTCATAGTTGAAAGAAAGGATTATTGTACCAAAGGGATATTTATTTATTTAATATTTTTTTTTATAAGTGATAGTGAGGTGTTATTCCCACACACTGTACACCCAGCACAGAGGAGTGTGTGTGTTTGTTTGTGTGACTTTACTCCAGCTGGCACAGGGATCCTGAGGTTTTAGATCTGTACACCCCAAACCCAGCACAGAGGGGTGTGTGTGTGTGTGTGTGTGTGTGTGTGACTCTACTCCAGCTGGCACAGGTACACTGAGGCATTAGTATCCCACACTCCAAACCCAGCACAGAGGGGTGTGTGTTCAGTGAAATTGGTGTGGAATCTGTGCAGGAAGGTCAGTGTGTCAGAGTCAGAGACACTGTAGAAGGACAGAGTGCCGGCCGGACGGTCCACACACACTCCTACTCTGTACACACACACTCCTTCACCATCATCATCATCACACACTCCTACTCTGCGGTAGGGGGAGGGGGGGGCAGGTATGTCTGATTGATTCTTATTATGCCAGACAGAGTATCTGTGTTTAGAGCAGCGCAGACTCCAGGAGATTTTATTCAGTCCAAACACACAGTCATAATCCCCTCCTTTCCTGCTGATCCCTTTATATGTCACTGCTATATGAACCTCTCCCCTCTCAGCCTCACTCCACTCAGCCTCCCAGTAACAGCAGCGTTCAGACAGACTTTCTCTGCACAAAACCTGGAGCCAGTAATCAAATCTCTCTGGATGATCAGGATATGGCTGCTCTCTCTTTGTGTATGTCACCTTCCTGTTCCCCTCAGACAGAGACAGCTCTCTGTGCGCTGTGTTTGGATCCAGTGTGAGCTGACAGCCATCTGCAGACCAGAGACATTAATGAGACTAATTATCATTATTAATATTCATCTCATTATGTGTGACTGAGTGTGTGTGTGAGAGAAAGAGAGAAACAGGGTTGTGTTTGTATGTGTGTGCACCTCTGTGTGAGTGTGTTCATGTGTGTGTTTGGAGTATGTGTGGCTGTTTGTGTGTGTGTTTATGTGTAGGTGTCTAAATCTGGGTGAATATTTGTAAACACTGTCTGCAAACAAACACAAACTGAGCTCAATGACCTTGAGATACACACACACACACACACACACAGTGCTGTATGTATGGACAGACTTCTGTCTGAGTGTGAAGGAGAGAATGGTGAAGAGAGGGACTGGAAAAAGAGTTGAAAATAGATATGAAAGAAAGAGGGAGAGAGGGAGGAGAGGAAATGGAGGGAGTGAGTGTTCAGTGCTGACAGACTCACATTTCCTGGGTCCTGGTTTGTTCCTGCTCTCTCCTCCATGGTCCACACTGTAGGAACAGCAGAACAGACAGTGACTGAGTGACACATAGTGTGGAAACTCTCTGTACTTACAGCAGTGTGTCCATGAGGTGCAGTGTGGAAACTCTCTGTACTTACAGCAGTGTGTCTATGAGGTGCAGTGTGGAAACTCTCTGCACTTACAGCAGTGTGTCTATGAGGTGCTATGTGGAAACTCTCTGTACTTACAGCAGTGTGTCTATGAGGTGCAGTGTGGAAACTCTCTGTACTTACAGCAGTGTGTCGATGAGGTGCAGTGTGGAAACTCTCTGTACTTACAGCAGTGTGTCTATGAGGTGCAGTGTGGAAACTCTCTGCACTTACAGCAGTGTGTCTATGAGGTGCAGTGTGGAAACTCTCTGTACTTACAGCAGTGTAACGGTAACAGTAAGAGTAACGGTTGCCTTGCTAATGTGTTCAGCCTCTCTGATATGACAGTAGAGGGACAGGAATAGGGGGAAAAAAAGAAAGGATTACAACAACAAAAAATAATAAATGGACAAGAAAGGACAGAAAGGATTGACTTTTGGACATTTATTAAAAAAGGGAACACAAAAAGAAAACAGAGGAAAGGTAAGCCCTTACAAATTTAAAGGAATAAAATAAGAAAGGCAAACCACTCTTATAAATAAAGGACAAAAGGTAAGAGGACAAAATAAAACCGAAAGAGAAAAAACTACATTACATCACTGAATTAAAGTGTGTAGCATTACCATTAGCCACCTAGCTGTGTGTCCCAACTGTAAAAAGTGACACTTAAAATTAACAGTTGGAAAGCAGCTTGATTGACAGGCCAGCTCAGCACAGGCAAGTAAAAAAAAAAAAAAAGAAATTTGCTACAAGTAACAATTTCGGCCAGGCCGAACAGAGAGTGCTGCAGCAGGCAGGGCAGAACTCCTTCAAGATTATCTACCCAGAGAGTACCAGGAGCGCTAAAGCCAGGAAATGATTCAAAAACAAAATCATAGACGACCGTCCAGAGACACTAATTGTTGACGATGTGACAACAGGAGGCAAACAAATAATTACAAATTTAATTTTCTAAACAACAAAGACAGAAACCTGGCAGACTACAATATGTGAGGAATTCAGAAACATAAGAAAGAATGGGATTTCAAAAGGCTGACAGCTGAATACAGGTGAAGAGGAGGATTCAGACTGTCATCTGTTTACCATTAACATTCATCACAATGGTGCTGTCAAAATACAAGGAAATTAAGAAATTCTTTTTGATTTGGAAAAGAGATTCCCCAAATCAAAAGAAAAGGTTAGAATCACAGCTTCTCCAGATAAAACGATAACATATGATCTTCCAAGCCTGTTGGTCCCCAGCACCCCAGACACAAGTCCAGCCAACAGAGTACTGACTCCCCCCAGCCCTCCTGCTCCCCCAGACCCACACACGGCCTGCTGCAGCTGAGAGAGAGCCTGTCCCTGATGGAGCTGGAATTTACGCAATTCAGGGAGAGCAGCAAGACCAGACAGAGCAGCTGAAAGAGGAGCTCCACCAGCTTAGACAGGAGCACACGGCTGCACTGAGACAGCTGCAGGAGGAGGTGAGCTCACTGAAGGAGGAAAACAAGCAGCTACACAGGGAGTTAGCCAGGACCAGAGAGGAAACACAACAGAATGCCCCTCCTCAAGACCTGGAAGTGAAACAAGCAGAGCCCAGAATACAGCAAGCCCTGGCACCACCCACGGCTTCACAAGGCCCTACAACCCCATCATACTTAACACCCCCCTCCCCTAAAACAGTCATGCCCACCCCCTCGCCAGAAAGACCACACCCATTCCTATCCCCATATCTAAACAAGCTTCACACACCCCCTCACCCACCTCCAGGAAAAACAGACCAGTTCCTTCCCCAAGACACATCACTCACACTACACCCTCCAATCACACTACACCCCCTCATCACACTTCACCCCTAATCACACTACACCCTCCAATCACACTACACCCCCTAATTACACTACACCCTCCAATCACACTACACCCCCTAATCACACCACACACTCCAGTCAAAATACACCCTCTAATCACATGGCACTACCCAAACACACTGCCCACCTCAGACACACAGTGGCCCCATCCACAGACACTGCCTTCCTGACCGACTCCAACAGGAAGCATGTGGATATGAGACGCATGTTCCTGGAAAGGAGGGTGTGTAAGCTGTGTAAGCCCCACGACTAAGTCTGCCCTACAGCAGCTCTCAGACAGCATCCTGGGCTCCAAACAGCCCAACAGAAGAATTCAGAAAAGCTCTTAACTCACCTGAAATCACTAACCTTATTCATGACTTTATTAACACACAGTATGAATCTAACAAATCAGGCCTAAATCTGGCTGTTTTATTAACATGTTGAGGACATATTTCATAAAGCAGCCAAAATATCAAACCTGAAACTACACAAGAATTGTAACCCAAACAACAAATAGAAAGAGAAATGGTTTGATGATGAATGTAACGTAATTCAGAAGAAGTTAGGGAAACTGTAATCAAAAACATCACCTGCCCCAAAACTAGAGATAGACCGATTGGTTTTTTTCAGGGCCGATACCGATTATTAGTAGTCAAGGAGGCCGATAACCGATATTTGGAGCCGATATTCATTTGCAGTAAAAGTGAAAATATTGGTGTCAAAATTTTGAGGATTACAAACTCCAACACTTAACTTCATTTAAATAACTTTAAGTATAAGTTTATTTAACAGCTTTTCACATTTGCAACATTTTAAAGGTTTTTTAACCTTAGACAATATACATCTTTGTTTTAAAATTCAAACAAAAACTGCAGGGAGCTCTCAGGCCCGGCAGCATGTCTTATAAAATTAAATAAAAACTTAAACAAATAAATAGCTCCCTAAAGTTTTCTACAGTAAACAAAGTTTTCCAACATTTCAATGTAACTGAAATGTTATTTTATCTTTCACTTATCTTTGTTTTAAGTTCAAACAAAAACAAAAAGTGCAGGGAGTTCCCAGGGTCAGCAGCATCTCTTATAAAGTTAACTGAAAATTTAAATAAATAAATACATACATACATAAATAAATAGCTTCCTGAAGTTTTATAAAGTAAATAAAACAAAGTTAAATAAAATTTGCACAGAAATGTGAGTTTCAAATCAATTAGTAGTCCCAATTGAGCAGCACCAGATTCTGGTGCAAAAAGCAGAGTTGTTCAGCGTGCTCTCCAGTGAGATGGCTTCTCTTGCTCTCATAAATTGCAGACTTCACTGAAGACGCGCTCACTTGGGACTAATGAGGGTGGTGCACAAAGAAACTTTCTTGCTTGTTTTGCAAGTAGCTTGAAGCGCCCTTCATTCTGTCTCCACCACTGGAGTGGGTCCCCTTTCCGCCTGTCGATCACTGGCTCCTTGAGGTACAGATGTAGCTCATCCTCAACACAGCTACTGGCCAGCAGGTCACCAGTGTGGGGTGCCAGCAGAGAACTGAACATCTCATCAACACGGCTGCAGAAGGATGTGTGTTCTCTCCGTTGCCTTTTGTGGGTGTTTCCATCATTCTCGTGTGTCCCATATGCAGCTGCCTGCTCCTCCACACTGGCCTCCTCTGCTGCAGCATGCTCCTCTTGAGTGGTATGTTGTGTGGCAGCATCCTCTTCCTCTTTCAACCATCCTTTGGCCTTGCTCAATGTCGTGGCAGAAGAGAATGCATGACTCTTATAACGAGGATCTAAGAGACAGGCCAGCACCACAGTTTTTGTGTCTTCTACTTCTGAGAAACGCTTGTCCAGGCTGTCCCTCATGGCTTGCCTGAGCGTTCCCATGCCTTTTGTGGAGGGCCTCTCATCATCTTGAAGTAGCATCTGCAGCACAGTCAGGCATGGAATGATGCAGGATGCTCATGAGTTGCTGTGGCTCACCTGAAGTGTCACTTCCTCTCTTGGAAGAAGAGTTTCAATTAAATTGGACACAAGGTCCCACTGGTGAGCAGTGGGACCTGCAAATCCTCCATGTTCACCACAGTAGATGGTAAGTGCATGCTTTTGCTCCAGCATTCTTTGCAGCATGTGGAGCGTTGAGTTCCACCTTGTTGGAACAGCCTGGATTATGTTGTGCTCTGGCAGGCCAAGTTCCGTCTGAATGTCTCGCAAACGCTGTTTGGCCAGAATGGAGTGGTGGAAATGTGTGGCACACTTCTTAAGTATTGCAATCACATCTGTGACGGCCCTTTGACTTGACAGACCGTCATTCACCACAAGTTGCAAGGTGTGCGCTGTGCAGCTGAGGTCTGGGAGTTCAGCGAGCCTCATTCCCTTCACAATATTTGCTCCGCTGTCTCGAAGCACTAGTGCTACACGGTCTTTGCTTATCTTCCAGTCCTCAAGCATACTGAGGAAAGTCTCTTTCAGGAATTCCCCAGTGTGGGACCCATGCATCGCTCTTGTATTTAAGAGGACCTGCTTTCTTGTCCATTCGGTGTCAATGAAATGGCATGTCAGGCTCATGAGAGACTCTGCCACACCAGACCAGCAGTCAGCGGTGAAGGAGGGAGAGTAGCCAGCATTCTCTGGTTGAATCAGGACTTTGATCTTGTCCACAACCTTGTGGTGAACTTCTTGCAGATTTTCAGTTCGGTCATACTTGTCACTTTTCAGTGCATATCGTGGTTCTGCTGCAGCCATGAGGTGCTTAAAGCCAACATCAGATACCACCGTGAGCGGTTGGTTGTCAGTGACTATCATCTCTGTGACTAGTTTGTCCATTAGTTTCGACCTGTCATCTGAGTTTGTCCACTTTCTTTCTTTCTGAAACATGTCCTCTATTGTTGGCTGAGATGAAGTGTCCTCATCCTGATAAGATTCAGATTCCCGTTTCTTCTGTGCTGTTTCAAACAACTCAGGGTGATGAATCCTAAGATGGGACCACATGTTTGAAGTATTATCAGTTTTTCCCGTTGTTGCTCCCATGCTGACACCTTCATTGCATGTATTACAGACTGCCTTCCCTGGTGTTGGTTGAGTGTAATACTTCCATACCGCACTTTTAAACTTAAGTCTATCCATCTGCAAAAAGGGTTTGAAAAAAGAGCGAGTTAAAAGTGGGGCCACATGCTGACATATGCCCACCTCATCATGCTTAATTTATTACAGCATTTATTATGTAAATGTTATATTTTAACAACATGTGATAGCAGGGACCCTGTCATTCAAAACTAGGCTGCTACATTACTAACGATTCATGTTACTATAGCTGAAAAAATAGTACAATAGCAAAAGGAGAGACTGTTCATCCCTCAACACCATGCAGTTCATGTAGGCTTTATGATGCAGTTACATTATGCCTTCAGTCTTGAACAGCAATATCCTGCTCCTCTCTACAAGAACCTGTCAAAGACAGCTTCAGGACACACTTCACCTAACAATATATCATTTTCTGCTGCTTGGGATCTCTCAATCAACACAGAAAAAGGTGAAGTAAAATAACTTGGTAGTTAAACAGCCATTATTGCCCTACAGTTTTCTCTCAGACAGTGCTTTGCTGTCAGTTTCTGAAGCTTCTCTTGTGGCCTACACACACACACACACACACACACACACTATAGCCATCCCCTCAACGAGCCTCCTTGCAATAAAACTAACAGAATTTTACTCTCTCACACACACACACACACACTTCGTACTATTATCACTATTATTACTATTCCCCTATCAATATTATCAGCAACCTTGTTTCAAGTGATTAAACCGTTAAAAACACTAAATAGCCTACAGCATCTTCACTTTAATAATCAGTGTTCATCATAGGAACAGACAGCTGCCGCTAACGTATTGGGCCTCACAGTAACGTTAGTAGTCGTGAGTTGAAGAGTTTCTCTTGTGGCTTCCACACAAACACACACTACTCTCTACCATAACAGACATTCTCCCCATTGCTACAGTCTGCTGAGCGTCGAGAGCCAGAGGACGAGAAAGCGGACCGGTGGGCTAACGTTACGCTGAAAGCTGATCAGCCTTCACCTCAACGTGCTTCCCTGCAATAAAACTGGACTGAATTGAGGTCATTAGGTTTTTATTCTCTCTGTCACTCACACACACATTATTAGCAACCTTGTTGCAAGTGATTAACAGACACGTCTGGAGGGACTGCGAGCGAGCAGAGCTGCCGCTTATGTTTATATAATGTTACTGGGCTCACAGTAACGTCACTTGTAGTTGTGAGTTGTAGAGGACTGGGATGTTTATTACAATTTCGGGAGAGTCTGCTGCCTTAACTTACCTTCGGACCATATATCTGCTCTGTGGAGCTTCTTCCCTTGGCAAAAGTTTTTCTCCTCTCCGCCGTGTGTGTGAGCACTGTTCATGCACAGCTTTCACTGCTGATTGGCTGTTACCTGTGCCGTGCTCTGCGTGTAACCAATCAGATGGTGCTGTGGGTGGAACAATGCTGGAGACAGAGTAGTGACTGCAGACAGAGAAGCGCGGCTGCATCAGAGCCAAAATAACCCAGTTTTAATTTGATCTCTTATTGGCCGTTGGATTAAAAGGGCCGATGCCAATATGCGTCAAAATGCCGAATATCGGCGCCGATAATCGGCCCGGCCGATAATCGGTCTATCCCTACCCAAAATGCAGATTTACGCTTGGAGTACTGTGAAACATTAAAACAACACAAAAATACTCTGAAACAGAAAAAAAGAAAACCACATTAACAAAACTCTCATAGACATTGAAAAATCAATTCATCAAAACTAATTCTGGGAAATGTGGAATAATTTCAGTTGGGCACAAAAACCTGCATTAACTTTAAAAAATGGCTCAGTTTGGTAACAATATTTTGAAAACTTGTATATGGACATTGCACAAAACAAATTAACAGAAGAACAAATTGAAATCAAAGAAACACTCGCATTACTTGAACAATCGAGCAAAGACAACCAAAATCAACTGACACACTAATCACAATGCAGGAATTAACTGAGCATCTCAGAACATTAAAACCAAGAAAGTCTTGTGCTTTTCTTATAAACATTTTTTTTTTTTATTGGGAACCAATGTCATACATGAAACAAGCTCAACGTACAGGTCTGTGTTCCACAGTCATTTTTCCCCCTTTTTTTTGAGAAGGTGTGCTATAACAGGAACAAAGCAACACCTTCCTTCAACCAGCCACCCACCCACCCCCAAACTTAAGAAATAAATAAATAATAATAAGTCTTGTGCTTTTGACAACATAAATAATGAGATGCTGAAATATAGTAACTAGTTAATACAAGAGGCCCTACTGAAATTATTCAGTCTTTCACTAAGTATGGGCTGCTTCCCTGACACCTGGAACCAAGGGCTTATATCCCCAATTTATAAGAGTGGAGATAAATTAGACCCCAGTAATTACCGAGGCATCTGTGTAAGCAGTAATCTGGGGAAGTTATTTTGTAGCATCCTTAATTCAAGAATTATAAACTTCCTTACCGAGCACAGTGTCTTGAGTCAAATTGGATTCCTCCCAAAACATCACACAACAGATCATATTTACAACCTATACACCCTCACAAATAAACATGTTTACCAAATTAACAAAGGAAAAATCTTTTCATGCTTTATTGACTTGGAAAAAAAGCATTTGATTCGATTTGGTGTGAGAGATTCAATTATAGAATACTTCAAAGTGGTATTGGGGGTAAAGTATATGACATCATTAAATCAATGTACCCTATTTTTCAGATTTTAAGGCGCACTTAAAATCCTTTACTTTTCTCAAAAATCGACAGTGCGCCTTATAATCCGGTGCACCTTATGTATTAATTCTGGTTGTGCTTACTGACCTCAAACCGATTTTATGTGGTACACGGCGCTCAAAAATCAGTCAAAATGTTTTTGTACGATTTTTGTTAGCTACGAAGCTGCACCGCTTGATGGATTGTCGGAGCATTAGGGCTACCGTAGTCAGGAGTCTCGTGAAGTTAGGTAATTAGCGAAGGTAATATGTACTGTGCTTCAACATAATATTACGGTGTGTGTATAAGGACCCCAAAATGGCACCTGTTAAGAGACATGCTTATGAAGCAGATTTCAAACTCAAGGCTATCAGTCACACAGTAGAACATGGGAAAAGAGCAGCTGCGAGAGAATTCAACATGAATGAATCAATGGTATGGAAGTGGAGGAAGCAAGAACATTGCCATCATTAACCAAAGAACTCCAACCGCTAGATATTGGTGTCAACAGGTCGTTCAAAGTTAAATTGCGAGCTGCGTGGGAGCATTGGATGACAGAAGGCGAACACACATTCACCAAGACAGGGAGGCAACGCCGGGCAAGTTACGCCACTATCTGCTAACGGATCGTGGATGCCAGGGTTAGGGTATCAGTGTCGAGTGTCGTCCGAGCTTTCACGAAGGCCGGAATCGTCACTGAACAGCTGAGTAACAGCAACGAGATTGACTCGGATAGTGACGAGAGGGATCCGGGCATGCTTGATGCCGAAATCGCCCAACTGTTAAACTCAGACACTGAAGATGAAGAATTTGATGGATTTGTGGAAGAGGAATGAACTGAAAAAACGGAGTGTATTGTTCTGTATTTTATGTGTTACAACTGAACAATGTTGAGAGTTATTGTGAATGAGTTGAATAAAGTTTGATTTATCTGACGATTTTGTTTTGCTTAATGCGCCTTAAAATCTGAAAAATATGGTATTTAGAAAACAAATGTGCAGTGAAAATTGACAATCAAAGAACAGAATTCTTCGCTCAGGGTTGTGGGGTGAGACATTTACATTCATGAATTGGACACAATGTTGGAACATTCTGCAGCTCTTGGACTTACTCTACATGACACAGAAATTACATTTTTATTATATGCAGATGACCTGGTTCTGCTGTTGCACACAGAACAAGGGCTACAGCAGAACCTGGCCATCTTAGAAAAATTCTGCCAGTCCTGGGCCCTGGCAGTAAACTTTAAAAAGACCAAAATCATGATATTCTAGAAAAAGGCCAAGTCTCAGAAAAGCAGATATAGTTTCATGTTCTGCAACACAGTATTGGAACATGCCACAAATTACACATACCTTGGTCTGAAAAACTATCAGGGAGCTTTAACTTAGCAGTGAATGCACAAAAAGACAAAAGCCAAAAGAGCATTCTATGCCATAAAAAGAAAATTTTACAATATTAAAATACAGATAAAAATCTGGTTAAAAATAATTGACAGCATCTTACAGCAAATTTTGTATGGGGTCCATTTCGCCATCCATACTTCTCACAATGGGACAAAAATCCAGAGGAAATCC
Source organism: Albula goreensis (assembly GCA_022829145.1). Taxonomy (NCBI): domain Eukaryota; kingdom Metazoa; phylum Chordata; class Actinopteri; order Albuliformes; family Albulidae; genus Albula; species Albula goreensis. The sequence continues at coordinate 36,722,077 of CM040747.1, forward strand.
TGCATGCTGAATTTTACAAAAATATACTCCAGGTCCACCGAAACATAGCAAACAATGGATGCAGGGCAGAATTAAGCCGTTATCCTTTGATTATTAACATTCAGAAAAGAACATAACAATTCTGGATTCATCTAAAAACAAGCGAACCAAATTCCCTCCAATATAAGGCCTTCCTGTCCCAAGAGCTAAGTCCCAATAGAAGTCCTCAAAGTCAGCTAGCCATTAAACTAACAAACCAAATAACTAACAAAACTAACTATGACATGTTTTAGACCAGCACTGCTTCAATTAAAATCAGCCATATAATAAATCAAATAAAACATTCTTATTTGGAACATTGGAAGAAAATGACAAAACCGCATGTAGGAAGGCCAGCTGAAGGGAGTGGATTCATCCGCAAAAAATGAGAACTGACAGCAAGGTTGGCAGTGCTCCCCCAAGGTGGAAAAATTTATTTTCAAAAAGTTTGGCAGAAAACCCAAAATAAACGGATACAACGTAAATAAATCCCAAAATAAACAACAAAATAATTAAAGAAAACTAATTAAACTCAATACATTCAAATCAAAAGGCGTGTCAATAATTTGCCAAACAAGAAAGGAAAAGGCTGCTACCTAGCATCAGTAGCAATCACCACTACTGTCCTCCTTGAGGCCCAAAGCACTACTGGCTAAAATAGAGAAAAGGTACGACATGCGCAGTCTCTAAAGGTAAAACAAAAGGACTGGAACGGAGAATTCGCTCCGTGACACCGCAAAACAAATTAAATTGCTACACTATGTTAAGCAGAAATTACAAACTGGCAGAATATCTCTCCACTGACTGAGATATGAAGCAGAGACAGATCCAAACCAAATACAGACTAAGTGATCACAGCCTGGCCATTGAAACAGGCAGACACAAGCAAACCTGGCGCCCCAAAGAGGAGAGGATATGTGATCACTGTGAGACAGGTGAGGCTGAGACAGAGCTACACTTCCTCCTATACTGCAGAACTTACACAAACATACACAAAGACTTATTTGAAAAATGTAAAAGAATATATCCAAATTTTGAAATACTCCCTGTGGAGAGACAATTACCAATCTTACTGGGTGAAGGACACACAGCCTCCCTGGCTGCTCTATATGTCACCAGTGCAGGAATGTTATAAATGTTAGTTAATAGTCATTCATTGTATGCTTTCATGATTGTTCCTTTTTTTCCCTGTTATGAATTGTGTTAATTGTTCTGTTATTGTGTTAACTGTACCATTTGCTTTGGCAACACAGCCCATGTCATGCCAATAAAGCACCTTGAAATGATGTGCTGCCTGATGTTTGAAATATGAGCCTAGAGAATGTTGATCAAATTAATTGTTGATTGCTCAGAAAATGGGAAAATTCACAAAGATCATCAGGGAATGACAGAATAGCTATCTAATCAGGGTCTAATCTCCTTCTCCCCATGTAAAGCTATGCAAATTATGAGAGCTTCAGTGCTGATGCGATCACCAAGAAAAGGGCACGCCACGTCCAACAAACTCTCCTACCTACATGCTGCAGGCTCTACAGGTGTTCTAATGAGTAACTCCAGGATAGTTTAAGTAAACCTGTTCACTTGCTCGCTCTCACACACACACACATGCACGCACACAGACACGCACGTGCTCCAGAAGGGGAAGGAGCCAGAGGGAGAGAGACAGGTGATAGCCCCCTGTGGTTGGGCATGTTTATGAAAAGATTCTACATTTGGGGGCATCTTAGGGCTTACCAACAACAAAGAGGGTCGTACCATGCCCAATTCTGCTTTTAACTGGTAACCCCAAATGTACATCCATTTTGGCTGTCATAAGTGTTTTTTAGTTTCTGAGTAAAGCTCTGCTCCTTGTCATGCTTGAAAAGCCTGTTGCCTCTTTGGTCACTGATTTGGGGTTATTTACAAGGGGGTGGAGTCCATTTGTCCCTCTCAGGCTGTGTCTGGGTGCATGGTAAGGGGCCATAAAAGAAGGGAGCAGGGTAAATAACTATAAAATGCATGTTGCTGTCTTGACATTAGTCTATGGATAGAACACACACACGTAATCCCACTTTCACACTGAACTTCAACACAAGATAATTCTGGTCAAGAACCACACAGCTGGCAACCCCAAGACTCATGGGGTTTTATCCTGCTTTAATTTGCTGTGATAGGGGAGTAAGAAGAGAGGGATGGGACCAATGTGGACAAAGGAAGGAAGGCTGAGGAGAGAGGAGTAAATTGACAGAAGGAGCTGTTTAACATTTCTCTGTTTTGAGCCATACTCACAAACTATTTACTAAAGGTCACAACGTACACAACACTACTCACCCCAGTGTCTGTAGTTTACAGTTTGGACTCTTCAGTCCAGCACAGAGCAGCTTCACTCCTGAATCTCCCAGGTTATTATAGCTGAGGTCCAGCTCTCTCATGGGTGAGTTTGATGACTGGAGAGCTGAGGCCACAATCTCACAGGACTCCTCTGTAAGACCACAGCTGCCGAGTCTGAAAGAAAGAGGTGATGTGTTAATATTTAACACTTAATATTTTAAATGCAGGATTGATAGTGCTCACTGATAAAGAGTGATAATGAGGATTGTAAGATCTACAATGCTCTGATGAAGATGTCTGTGCTACACTCTCCATCTGCAGCACTTTACACCTGAGAATAAGATGTCCTGCTCAAGTCTGACAGTTCTACATCTGTGGTTCTGACCCAAATAGCCCCTTTTCCTGTATTTAGTTCTGTCAGAATTTGGGGCTAATGGCCCAGCTACCTTTTCCACAGTCTTTTTCAGGCTTACTCTGGGCTTTAAGCCTCACTCATGGCCTGACTCATTCTGACTCACGTCAGAATGGCTTTTTGTGCACTGAAGGGACCTGCTCATGTAAACACATCAAAGGTGATGCTCTGGGCAGATCCCAAAACAGCCACGTCAGCTAATTTTATCATTCCCATTATAAAGTGGTGTACAGTCTTAGTTCCTTCAACGTTGTACATATCCAGCTGTGAGAACTGTTCCCTCTGCACAAAGCTCCTGATAAAAAGCTTCTCTGTAGAAGCCTGGGTCTCCCCAGCCTTATGGAAACTAAGGAGTGTATGGTGGAGGCAGTGACACTAACAAACCAGTTTTCTAGGAGCAAATGGTCCTAAAATGGCACCCTGTTTTACTGTGTGATATAACACAGAACCCTGTGGCCCAGAAAGATGTCGTACACCGTCTCTGGTGTGTGCAGGAGAGAGCCACAAGAGGAAGGCCTGTTTCATCCCCAGACCATGGATGAGTGGATCTTACTTGCACAGAGTAATAGACTTCCATTCTTTATCACCAAACACCTACCAAGCTAAGTGGTGAGCTAACAAACTGAACATTACAGCATGAAATATCTTTACCATACTTCTGTGAAATGAATGTTGTAACTGTGATGTTGTTATACTCTATGAGTAAATAAAAGACATGTCCCTTGTCTCTGTAATTTAAGAAAGAGAGGTAGATTAGCAGTCAAGCTCATAGCTGCAAGATTCTATACCATGTTCCTGTGTTTTATGTGGTTTCATCATTGGCAACAGCAAACACTATGCTTACATTTACTACTCTGTGGCACTGTATTAGCAACTGCTGCAAGTATACTAATAAATAGCACAGAACAAGAAAAGGTAACTAGCATTACACTAATATGAAACTCTATTGGTAAGTTAAATTTTTGAGAGAGTAGCAGAGTTGAGAGAGCGGAGGATACTGGCTGTTTTCTCCATTGTTTGGACTAAACGATCCACCATAATATTACCAATGGTGTTAATGTGCTTGTGTGGATATGTATGGTGTGTGTAAGACTTGAAATACATTGATGGCTTTGCTCATAATGCCACAACCCCATTTCATGATTAAGAGTTCTTAAAGGAACTCCTTCCTGCCCATGCCTCATCCAACAGGGAGTGAGGGTGTTTTCTCAAATGATGTTCTCAGCCCCATGCTGTCAACCTTTTGCCCATGCATGAGGCTCCTCCAATTTGCTGCACAGTTTGCCAGTAGAGGGCACTACAGAGCAATGAGACAGATAACGTGACTGGTTTACAGTCTGTTTTTATCTGTTTAGGCTGTGCTAACATTGTCTCTCCAAAGTGAACCTCCAGTCATTGTAGCATGGGGTGTTGAACATTTTAAACTGATAATATAGGGAAGTGTCTCAAAATGCAGGTGTTGATTAAAACAGGGCAGTCAGGAGAAAAGAGAGCTATGAGTGGAGCTTCTGTGTGATAAAGGTTGCTCATATTTATAGCAAATATCCCAGCGGTGTCTGGGGAAACAGACACATGTGACACAGACAAAACTGGTCAATTATTTTTGTGGCATCAGTTACAAACAACTGACTTAAAAATATTTTCCTTCAGGAAAATAAAACCTTTTATCAAGCCATATTACAAAATTGGAGACAGCGTAAGGCCATGGCTTAATCTGTACCAACAGATAGCTGGCTTACGCTGTAAATGGCAAATGCAGTTCCTAACTTGAAGACCACATACTTGGCTCTAGAAAACTGTCAGATACCTCTCTTCATATTCTGCAGTACTTGGCAATGTCTCACAGAAGCCAAGTTAGCAATGTGGCTAGCTAAACTTGGCTCAGAGACTCCTGGGCTCTAATTACACCCTCAGTGTTTGGAGAAAGGACACAATAACTATGAGAGATGTGAACAATTTGTCGATTCATTGATTGTTGGTCGACAGATAAGTGGGCGAAAATCAGTTTTTATTTGGTTTTTTATTTGCTTAAGTTCAATATGTGGGTCAATGGCAATGTTGTTATTGTTATGGTTGCTATTTTGTTTTAGCCTACTACATTTTTTTTTCTATCTGTGTAACTTCAAGATGTGGATGGATGTTTAGGCTATTTTGCAAAACCAAACTTCTCGTTTCATTAAATAGAGTCTCTTATGAATCAGTCTTTTGAAACATGTTAATTGTTAAGCTGTGCAGTGAGCGAAGAAGCTGACAATAATTTGGTACTCACCAAATGGAACAACATCTTGTGATCTGTGCTGATCAAGTGGCTTAATGTTGTTACTCTGCTACCTCATAGAATTTAAAGATTATTTTTTTTGGGATTTTTCCACTTGCATTGACAGTCACAGTGGAGAGGCAGACAGGAAATACAGGAGAGAGAGAGAGAGAGAGGGGATGACATGCAGCAAAGGACCCAGGCCGGATTCGAACCAGGTAAGGCCTGGCCTTATGTGGCATGTGCTCTACCGGATGAGCTACCGGGGCGCGCCGGCATCATAGAATTTAAAAAAAAAAAATTTGTCTGAAATGTGTCGGCTTCAGCATCAGATAGTTGACTGACAGAAATGCATGTCGTTCTCATACCTAGAAGCTACACAGCACAGATCTACTGACGATAGATCTACTCCAGGCTTCAAACTGAGCCAGACCAAACAGGTTCTCACAAAAACAGAGGGTGCGGGTCACTTGAACCGATCTAACATGCTGAAGGAGGGAGTGAGGTATGATGCCACTGGATTCAAGTAGGCTGAGTCACAGCTAAAACATTTTCACTAAACCACAAACAACCATCTACAACCATCCTGAGATGATGGTGAATTTCCACCATCCTGAGAAAGTCTTAACGTCATCCTCTTCCTGCAGCTCAAAGACAGCTGGGTACAGGTGACCCTGCTCTTTCTGCTGGACCCAAATAGTCAAAACAGACATTGCATATTTGTTTTTACAGACAATTTGGTGAATGGTGTTGAAATCTACCACAGTACAAGGCATCACCAACTGTCAAACTAAGCATATTCCTTCTGAACAATGAACTTGGTTGACTGATAAATTAGAAAGTTTGGATGAAGTGATTTCTCTTTTACGAATTAAAGTAAAGAACAGCTATTTACATTCTACAATGTTCTGTCCAGATTTATAAAATGCAACATTTTAAATTGACATGGCTATATTACTAAATTGAAACATAGCTGCAACTAAGGAAGCACTTTCATCTCCAACCTTAAAAGACTGACTGAGTCTCTAACTCACTGCACATGGAGACAGAGCTTCCAGTAAACCTCATCCTCTTACTGCAGCTCTAACTCACAGCACATGGAGACAGGGCTTCCAGTTAACCTCATCCTCTTGCTGCAGCTCTAACTCACAGCACATGGAGGCAGAGCTTCCAATTAACCTCATGCTCTTACTGCAGCTCTAACTCACAGCACATGGAGACAGAGCTTCCAGTTAACCTCATCCTCTCACTGCAGCTCTAACTCACAGCACATGGAGAAAGAGCTTCCAGTTAACCTCATCCTCTTGCTGCAGCTCTAACTCACAGCACTTGGAGGCAGAGCTTCCAATTAACCTCATGCTCTTACTGCAGCTCTAACTCACAGCACATGGAGACAGAGCTTCCAGTTAACCTCATCCTCTCACTGCAGCTCAAACTCACAGCACGTTGAGATAGGGATTCAAAATGGATTAACTTACAGGTTCATTATAAATGTACTGTTTTATTGATATAATGGTCAAGTTCTGTAGTCACTCCTGCCTCAATATGGAAAGGAAGCACTTTCTATTGTAACTTCACTGTTGCCTTGTGAAGCCCCATTGTGTCTCAGAAACAGTGGCTAGTATTTCACCCTGTCAAGATTATTTTTTCCTTCCTCTTTTGCGTTTTGAAATGCATTTTTGCATAAAGTAAAAAACTGATTTCTATGTCAACTGAAATTGGTAAAGTTTCAAAATTGTAAAAATTTATTTCATGTCAACTGTAGTCAAATGTGTGCACAACTTGTTTCAGATTAAACCATCTGTGGAAGAATGGTGCACATGATCAACAGTCTAACAAAGTTTTCAGTTTAATATATGTAAAATTAGAATTACACATTCAGTGAATTTCTGTCACGCAGTAAAGCTAAGCTTTTTTAAGGCTTGAGGCTTGGACCCCCTGCCAGGCCCAGTGCAGCCTTCAACCCCCCCCAGCTGTGCCCCTGCCCCACCTACACCAGACTGTGTCCAGTGAGAGTGAGGTACAATGAAAGAGTAGTGTAAATAATATCCTGTTTACTTACCTTGGATCAGCAGTGGATTCCCCTCTGAAGTTGATAGGAGCACCCATTGACCCATCACTCTTCACTGATATACTGCTGAGTACACGTGACCATGTGCTTCCCACCTGGACCCTGTGAACAAAACATGGAGACAGAGTTTCTATTTAACCTCATCCTCTTCCTGTAGCTCTAACTCACTGCA
>CM040747.1:36729816-36811095 GCA_022829145.1 Albula goreensis
AATTAAAGGCATTTGTTCTTCAATCTGTAATTTAAGATAACCCCAAAAAACTAACCAGAAAAATAATCAGGAAATCTTAAATGCTAAAAAATGGTTGGATGATGAATGCAAATCCATGAGAGAGAAAATGAGACTATGATTACATTTGAAATATCACAATCACAAAACCCAGATTTTAACCTTAAATGTGAGATGCTTAAATTGTACAAGCATGCCTTAAAGTAAATTAAACAAAAATAAAACAAAAAAAGGCAATTGTACAGCTTGAAGTGCATAGCAATTTTTACTAGTTTTTGTCAATATGTTTTTAATTTCTTCTCTGGGAAAAACTGAATAACTTAACTTACAAAATAAAATCAGAACTACTACTCTGAAATGTACTGAAGTGGAGATAAACTTGACCCCAGTAACTCATGTGTAATCTGTGTGAACAGTAACCTGGGGAATGTTTTCTGCTGTATTCTAAATGCCTGAATACAGTCCTTCCCTACTGAACACAGTGTCTTGAGTAAGAGTCAGTTTGGCTTTCTTCCAACACGTTATACGACTGATATTATTTATACCGTACACACCTTAATTAATCAATATGTGCAGTAAAACAATACATTTTTAAATCAGCTTTATAGATCTATTATCTATGCCCACTCGTGCGGGGGGGAGGCTGGGGTTGGCGATCGAGCCTATCCCAGCATGAATTGGGAAAGGGGCAGGGAGACACCCTGGACAGATGAGCACTTCCAAAACCCAGGCAAACACATGCAAGCTCAACACAGGGACTGCTGCCCATTGTGCCTGCCCACTGAAACTGTGAGGCCACAGTGCTAACCACTGAGCCACCATGCTGCCTGCAAATGGTACAGCTCACTATATATTTCATAGTCTTGTGCACTAGCGGAACAAATCAGTACCGGGCCGGGGGCGGGGCACATGACCGGGCCCTTTAAACCCAATAAAGTTCATGATAACATCGCTTTACAACATACATATACCCGCAACAGCGGGGCTTACAAGCACACATACTACATTTTTGACACAAGCAACTGCTGAGTCCATAACATCACCGCTATACAGTTGAGAGAGAAAGAAGAGGATATAAGCTGGGCTACTAGAAATAACAACCGTCAACAGTTTACAACAGCTCACACATTGGGCCTTATTCATCAATATTTTCCCTCCACTCTGCAGTCCCTCTCTAACGTCATTTTACCTTGTATAAAAATAACGAGAATGATTGTACTAAGAACTAAGAACCGATATAGTAGCAGGAAAAGTACTAGAAGCAGTCAAAGAACAGCAGAACTTTCTGTTCAAAACCTGAAATTGTCATTGAAGATCATTATACCTGACCAGCATTGCAGTGTCATTATATCAGGAAAGTTATTTCAAAATGTCAAGTCCGTAAGGTAGCTAACCGGCAAGCATGCTGTATTCTATGGATAATTTTTTCAACTACTTTAAAATTGCAGCGGCAGTTATAATTGTTGCTTAGTAACGTTAGCAACACTAACACGCTCAACACTCCACCAATGTGAAGTCAATGGAGGCCGTTTTTAAAGCGTTATAGTTTAAAAAATGAATCTATCGCTCAGAAAAATACAAGCAACCTGACCAGTATATTTACGCCAAGTTCGGTATGTCTACCTTAAAAACTGTCGGGGAGATACGTCCGGAAGAACCAGGAATAATAATAATATTAAGAAGAAGAAGTAAAGATTCTATAGAAGAACAGTAGTTTGCGCCTTCGGCAAGCAAACTAATTAATTGTATTCATCAGTATTACACAAATGAAGCCGAATGACCTGTTTTAATGTTGAATCCAATAGTGATTTTATATAAGACTTTGAACCGTTATAATGTTACGATATTACTGCCAAATAATTTGCTACTCATTTTTAATCAAATAATCATTTTTAATCAAATAAAAAATTAGTGAATGGAAAAATAAAAGCAACAACACGAAAAACAAGCTTTACAGCCGTGTTTTTCCATTTACGCACGCAATACGAACATATTAGAGCACTCGTTGAAATTCCTTCGGATCCTACAAACTGATATACGAAAACTTTGATAAATCCCACATTTTTTGCGTAAATACACTTGGAGAAAATATCGGCGATCCACTTGTAAATTTGCACGTAATGAAGTTAAATGTGAGAGTGAAAATAAAGCCGGTCATGCAGCACGTCATTTTATTCATATTTTACACCTAACTATATCACTGAAGTCAGTCTTGTAAAGTTTTTACCAACCATGACTCATCCTGCCTGGGGTAACATATATAAGCACACATATATCGCACATTGAGCGGTGTCGTCGGGAGGGGGCCCGGTCCCCCCAGCCTGGAACGGAAGCTACGGGCCCCCCTGGGCCCCGGGCCGAGGGCGCGCCGCCCTCCCAGCCCCCCCGGAAACTCCGCCCCTGGTCTTGTGTCTCATTTGCAACCCTGAAATGCATTAATTAACATGTTATTTATTTCTGACAAACATTATGTCAGTCGTGTAGTGTAATGGTTATGTTGCAGCAGGTCAAACTTAGTGATACAGGGTTTGATTCTCAGGTAGGCACTGCTGTTGTACCCTTAAGCAAGGCATGTGACCCAGATTGCTCCAATTAACATCCATCTCAGAAGAGGCTGGTCCATATAGAAGAGGGAGGGTGCTCCTCCTCTGTTTTTGAGAGGAAAGAGGAAGAGAATAAAATAAAAATATATTTGAAATGTAATGTTGGAAGACCTCGCTGTCATTAATAAAAAATCACTTTTAAATAAAAATCTCTTGGGTACAATAATCCTTTATTTCAACTCTGAAAAATCAAAATGCCTCAAAAGTGACCCCTGAGTCCTTCAGGTGAGAAACAACACTTCTTGTCTTTCATAGGAACAGGGGCAGTCAGAATAACTCAATGCATTCCATTTTTTCTCTCTCAACCTGTTATTGGCCAGTAAACGTAATTTGGCACTTCAAGGGAGGTGATCTTTCTTTTGCCATTTTCATTGTGTTTGTCCAACTACGGGCAAAACATTTCTGAGAAGACTCTGACTCTGTTTCAAATCACCTGCCTACCTTTAGTCAGTGGGAATCAAAAGATGAAACTGATCGTAGATCAGTGGTTTTACTTAGAGATGCTTCAACAAGCTGTGAAAAAACACTTGTCATTTTGTCCAGTGCTGATAGGAAAAAAGAGAGAGATTCACATAGAAAACTGACAGTGGTGTTAATTAAAACTTTGCATTGTTTGAGGTAGTTTGCCATTAAAATTAGTTTGCCAGATTGTCTTTAACTTAACCTTTCGATATCAAGCAGACAGCAGAGTCACCTAAATTCAAAACGCATATCGGCAACATTAAAAGTGAATTATGTCCGTTAGCAGTATTTCATGTTTTCTTCTAGATTCATGTCTTCTTCTAGATGCATCCAGATATCTATAAGTAGTTTATATTATATAAGTACAGTGATCCCTCTCCTATCGCGGTAGTTAAGTTCCAAGACTGCCCGCGAAATGAGAAAAACCGCGAAGTAGAGGCAAGATAGTTATTATATTTTTTACGTATATATAAACCCTTTACGAACCTCCCCCACACTGTTATCATTCTTACATGTTGTTCTACCTTCTTTACAATCGTTAACACACTCCTGGTTCTTTTGGTTGCACTACCAGAAGCTGGAGTGGATGCAGGGCGTTTAGAGGGCGTGAAATTAGGCACACATTTTACGAAACTTTCACAAAACACAAGAGCACAAAGTGTACAGTATGCACTGATACGCGACAGAGAGCAAAGTGAATGACAGAAATGCGAGACTACTGGACGACGGACAAGGCGAGATGCTGAAACACTTCTCTCCATGAGCCAATCAGCGTGAGGAACAGTATTACCCGAACGTATATTAGTATTATTTATTATTTTTTTTACAGTTTCCTTTTTTTTTTTTTTTTTTACAGTTTTTTACAGTTTCCTTTTAGACTAGAAAATGATTATTTTTGATGAAAATAATGAAAATATTGGAAATTTTAAAATTTTAAACACGGCAAAAATCCACGATAGAGTGAAAATTCCGCGAGATGGGATTACATATAATGTACATAAAAAACCGCGATGTACTGAGGGAGCGAAAGCAGAATCGCGATACAGAGAGGGAACACTGTATAATATTTGTGATCCATCATGATGGAGAGAGTACATCAGAGAGTGATCTCCAGAGAGTGATCCACAGAGAGTGACCCACCAGAGAGTGATCTACTGAATTCATACTTTGCATGGAGATCGCCACACCTGTCTCCACTGAGACTGCTATTGCTTCTGCCACACTCCAGCGAAAGGATCTCGATCTGTCAGTGTCATACACCGTTGTGGAAGGGGTGATGGAAAGGCTGACAGCACTGAGGAAATGAAGAATTTAAGGTCCTCTTTTCAAAAGCCACAGAGCAAGCAGAAGCAGCTGGCATTGAGGTCCATGATGAAATACCTGGATAAGTAAGATGCAGAAAGGTACCCCAAAGATTCAAGTTCAGCTCCCAGTTTGCTACAGAGAACCACCAAGCCCAGAACCTGGAGAAGCACTACCAGGGAAAGGTGTTCTTACCTTTCTAGACTCTCTCAGGAACTAGACAGAAGATGACACTCCAACAGGGTCAATCCTATCAGGTCTTCACTGTCTTACCATCTCAAGCCATTGGAACGCCATGCCAAATGACGGAGCTGCTCAATCTATTACAGATGTGTACACGTTTTATGACATAGAGGAAGAAAATGTTCCACTCATCCTATGCTCTCCCAACCAGCATGCTGAGGTGCCTTAAAGACGATGAAGTGGACACAGTTTTCCCTGCCCTGACGAAGCTCCTCAAAACATACGGCATGTTACTGGTGAAAAGCGGTACAGTAGAGTGCTCATTCACTAAAGTGAAAATAATGGAGACCCAGCTCAGAAACAGATGTGGGGAAGGCAGGCTCTCAGATCTGCTGCTGCTGTCCATCGAGAGGACGTCCCCATTGACCATAACAAGGTCATTATGTGTGTGTGTGTGTGTGTGTGTGTGTGTGTGTGTGTGTGTGTGTGTGTGTGTGTGTGTGTGTGTAATAAATGGTTAAATAGTTAGGCATTCCCTCTGTGATTGTATTACTTTAAACCTGAGTCACTTACAGAAACAATGATAATATTGATTCATTCATTCAGGAAATGCCCTTTTTATTTTTTTTTACAAATTTTCACAGATTGTGAAGGCGTATCAACACAGTCTACTGTCAGCCAAAACACAATGAAGAGAATGGTCAAAAGACAAATTTACAGTGCAACAGACCATAATTAGCACAATTCAAGAGTACGAATTTAGAAGAAAATTTTGATTAAAACCATTGTGTGACAGAACACGGACCCTCCACACAAACAAACGTCTGCCTTGCTGTGAGGAATCGGGGAGCTCGGGGGAAAGACATTTGCCGTTTTTGTGACAGTTTAATAAATGCTATTCTATTTCTATAAATAAAAGAAACTGTGTTAAAAGAAGTGACATTGCAATGTTTGTTCTTGCTTGCGCTACTGTGGTCACATATTTGTTTTGTTATTTAGGTCCTCTGTTTAAAACATTGTAAACATTTTAAAGCTTGTTGTTATCCACTCTGTTATCAGAAATCATATTATCTGTCTTCACGCCCGGTGGTCCTGGGACTTGTAACACCACATTTTCACCTTCAAGCCTTTATATAGGGCTTATGGGAAGTGTAGTTTCCAGCGGTGGATGAAGGAGGTGGGGGGGGGGTTATAATTGCAATAAGCTGTTTTATCATGTTTTAAAATATGTAACTAGTGGATGAGAATGTAAACTGCTTGAATGTATGGATTCTTTTTATTATTAATTAATTAATTAATTTAGCTCAGGACGAGGCTAACGCTATTTAAGAGCCTGAGCTGCTCTCATTTAGCATAGGCTAAGCAGAGAATTGTTGTGGTAGCCTGTAAAAGGAGAGACATGTCTGTGTCCCCCTACCCGTTGTAAATAGTTGTTTATTTCTTTTGTTGCCACCTGTTTCTGCTTGTCGTCCTGTAACATATTGAATGAACCAAAACATGTTCAAGCTCATTAACAGACCAATCTCTGTGTGTCTCACAGTTAAACACTGGGAGTGATTCAGACTCAGAATCTCCATGTGAAATAAAAGTGAAAGACTGTATCACTGTCAGTGTTTCCCTGTATCACAGTGATCAGTTCCTTTCTCAGTATTTCACACTGTAGTTATGATATGAGCACAGTGAAGAGCCCTCTGTTGGCAATGGGATCACTGGGATGTTTCACCTCTCATATGACTGACAGATTAAATCAAGAGCAGCTCTGAGTTTCTCTTTTTGAAATTTCCGTTTCACAATTTTTAATTTAATTGTTTATTTGTCCCCATTTTCAACACCCAATCATATTTATAGGACCATCACATATGTGTTAAACAGCACTGGTTGGAACTTCTCAGATCAGAATTTGATACCAAACTGTAGCTTCCTCTCTGTTATTGCAGTGTTATAACACCAGGTGAGAGATGGTGTTCCATCACTGTGTGTAATGTCAGCTACTGTGAAGTGAGTTAAATGAAAGTTCTCCAGACTGAGTGACTCCACAGACAGACTTATGAAATGTGAATGAACTTATGTCTGTATACTTTTTATGTTTGGAAAACACTAACATTTCATACACATAAACTAATTCATCCTGCAGGTTTTGAAACTGAAAAAAATATTTCTTGATGTTTGGTTTTACAGGTTGTACAGGGATTAAAATGCTGTGACATCGTGTTAAATGAAACAGCATGTAGACATTATTATTGGCCTTCATTCTATTAGATTGCTGAGTGTGAGAAAGCTGTTATTGAATAACAGAAGCTCAGTGTGCTGGAGCAGAACCCCTCAGTGTCCCGGGTCAGTGCCTCCCCCCTCAGCACCTGCAGTAGGTCCCAGCTGCAGCAGTGCAGTCTCTGTGCAGTCTGACTGAGGGAGGTTTTTGTACGGCTCTCTATCACTGTGTGAACACAGCACTACTGCTGATCCAGTGGTAACTCTGACAGTAGTAATCTCCTGCATCTTCAGCCTGGACTCTACTGATGGTCAGAGTGAAGTCAGTCCCAGATCCACTGCCACTGAATCGATCAGGAATCCCAGAGATACGCCGATTTGCATAGTAGATCAGGAGTTTAGGAGCTTCTCCAGGTTTCTGCTGGTGCCAGGCTAGGTGGTGATAACCACTCCAGACATGAACTGCAGGGTTAGTTTTACAGTTCAGGATGACAGTGTCTCCAATGAGAGCAGATTTACCAGCAGGAGTCTGAGTCACAGTCACCTGTCCTGTAGACTCTAAGGAGAAGAAAAAAACAGCACACATTCATAACCATATTTGAATAAGTATATTTTTATGCATGTAATACTACAGTGATAAAATAATAAATTTTGTACAAATATATGGTATATTCACGTAATACATATTTGATTGTTTCATAAGTCTCACCCTGAATGCAGAAAGCGAGTGTCCAGATGAAGATCGTGATAAAAGTCATTGTTGCTGTGGGTTCTGTTGCCATGAAGGACAGCTCTCAGTCATCAAGTGTTAAACTCACAGGACTATAAACACTCCCAGAGCACTGAAGCATGTGCTGCCAATGCAAAGTGTCTTCTCTATGCAAATGGTCTTCCTGGGTACAGCAGGCACTTGTAGCCCAGCAGTGCTGTGGAGGCAGACTAGGGCTTATGGGCTGTGACACAGACAGAGCAGTTTAACACTGTTGTAACAGTGTCTGGACAGCAGAACCACAATCCAATCCAACATCATTCACATTTTGCCATCATATTCTTTTTCTCACATGCACCCCTGTTAAACAGCACATACACCCCTCCTCTGACTCATCTCTATAGATGCAGCATTGGCCTTTGAGCAGGTGAAATTGCATGAAGAAACCTTAAGTTTTGACTAATGTTAATGCCATGTGTTAAGTTAGTTATAAGTAAGTTATCCTCTATCACTGCTGCACTGACAAGTAATGCATATTGTGATCGATTCCCGTTGTATTAAATTACCAGTCAGGTCTGGCTTCTGCAGCCATTGCTGTTTCTGCACTGCAGTGAATGAGGCTTTTGCTGCTTTCCTACATAAACATGCTAAATTAACTGGATGTGATCTGAACATTATCCTGATTGGTAATAACTCAGTTTCATTTAAACTGGGTAATTCTGAGAGGGGAATAATCGAGCTCTGATCTGATGTGTTCCTCCTCAGGAGTGCCTCAGTGTAGGGTGAGAGTAACAAACAGTAATATAAAGAGTACTATAATGCATTTCCATTCCTGCACAGTAAGTAATACAGTCATTTAACACTTTACTTGTAAAAGCAATAATGAGTACTGTGTAATATATTACAGCTTCTATGTGTATGTGTATTTATAACATTAAATAAAACCCATGAATACGTTTCATGGGTTTTTGGAGTACGTTGGTTTGTTTACCTAGAATTGTTAGCCTATATGTTTGATTCAAGAATAGGGTCATTCATGCATTTTTGCATTAGCATTACATTTTCAAATATTATGGTTATCATCTATGAGAACTCCAGAGAAATGAATAATACGTCCTATAAAATTTGATAACCCTTTGTCAACTTTTTTTGGTTTTCTAAAAATGCAAGTTATAAGAGATGAGATAAGATATAAGTAATATTTCATCATAAAATTGTATAATTCATGCAAATAAGCAATCAAAATACATTTCATCATTATGTCACTTCCTTCTATATCAGTTACCAAGAGACTTTTACATTTTTATTCATGATTATTATATTTCTCTAAATAGCCCATATGAACACTTTTATTTTAAAACAGCCTAAATAACCCAATTTTTTTTTTTCAAAATCTGCCTCGTTTGGCCTAGAAATTAAATCATATTCATACTGTACCATCATAAAGACCACTGTGCTGGAATTTATTTTAACATCATAGAGGAGGCCTGTGTAAGACTGTTGTTGGTGCTCTTATAAAACTCTTGCTTGTTCAGCACTGTCAACTCTTACTGTTATTTAAAATATTTTATTCTTTTAAATTTATAACATAGAATTGGACAGAATTCACATCATTCTGTTTCCCAGCAACAGTAGTAAGTTCAAGTGGTTTAGAATTTTCAGTATTTCAGCCTCTATGATGTCACAAAAGTAATGTTCTTAAAATACAAACAACTATCAATTAATATATCATTTGGACTTCTCATCGATTGCAACTATATCTTACCAAAATTTACCAGTCACTTAGTGTAGTAGAGAACAATATTGTGCTCCACCACTATTTTCTTGGACAGTTACATTCTTCAGACCTGTAAGTAGATACCTAAAGCTTTTCCTCAAATGCAGTGTCTCTTTGTTATTACTTCTAAATTAATCAATCAGTTCTGTGCCTGAATCTAACAGATAGGCCAAAGAAACTGCAGGAGTTTTAATGTTTTACCTTAATATAGCAAGCTAGCTATGTAGGCTAACTCATGTAAGGCTGTCATATTGTATATGAGAATGGCCAATGTTGATGCAAACTTGCCGTAAGGTGCTAGTATTTCCATTCTGAATTAATTGCACTTCACAAGTAATTGTGATAAAAGTGACATTGTGAAATAAAAGTTTCATTATTAATTAAAACAGGTTGCTCAAAAAAGCCATTTAATAATCGAATGTATTATTATGAAATTAAGATCTAATTCATGACTACATCATTATGAAGTAAAATCTAAACATAATGGTATTGTGAAAATTTGTATGCTGAAATAACATTTTATCACAAAGGGTAGAGTATTATTCATTGAATTATTTCACAATTTATCAACTTATTTAATTTAATCTGTGTCATTATTTATTTCATCAATGTTTTTGTTTATTTAATTTATACTAAAATGGCATTCCATTACTAGGATGTCACAATGGGAAGGAAGTTCAAATGTAGATCACTGACAACTGATGCAGAATTGAACATAAAGGACAGACAGAAATTATTATGAATGACCACGTACTTCCTAGCTGCTGGGACTGTTTTTTTCCTAAATTTGTGAATCAACACTGAACATTCATTTAGCTTTGAGGGACTGTGGGACAGAATGTACTGAATCATATCTTTGAGCTTGACATCTCTGGCCTATCATTCTGAAGTCAGGTAAAAGCAGATGAATGAGATTTGGACTGTATTCCAAACAAGAAGGATATTCTCTACAGAGAAGTCCTCAAAGGTTGGAAGTTTCCAAACTGAATAATGAAGTGTATTCCTTTAATATAGTCAGTTCTGCACTATATACATTTTTCTAGTAGCTCAGCTAAGGCACTGCATTATCCAGGGCATTGCTGTGACAGAGCTAAGGGGTACCCTTACATAAAATGGTACCTTTACACAAAGATCAAAGGGGCTTGTTTTGCCTTGTTGTTAGGTAAGTCAATAATGGTTTGGTAAGTTCTAAACATGGTTTGTTTAGTCCGAACAAGTAAATTAAATGACTGTCAATTACATGGTGATACAATGGTACAGGGGACAGTACAGTCATTTGAGATGGGCCCAGGCAAATTTGTGTTTGCTCCTGTCTTATATTTGAATGCCATATCATTTGAACCAAGCTGAAGTTTCAAATTCCTGATTTCAGGATATATGCAAATGAAAAGTATCTATCTACAGCAAGAATTGATTTCTCTTTCAATAAATTAACATTGTTGGCTAACTTGAAATTACAAGTTGTTGAGGCTGGCTGTGAACGGTGTTCTCACAAGATGCCTGTCTCCACCGAACGTCCCTCGTTCCCAGCAGAATGGCCGTGGAGCTTTGGATTCACCACCTCTTCCCATGGAAGACCTACTTTCATGATGTGCTGACGTGGTGGAGGACCATAATCAGCTGACAAAAGAAAAGGAAGAAGAAGAAGAAGGTAAAGAAGAGGAGGGGTTTCCCCAGACCAGCCAATCAAAGGGATGAGCCTCCCATCCCTGTTACAGAACCCCGCCCCCTCCCTGCAGATCCCAGGAGGCAGAGTACAGGGTCAAACAGGAAGAAGAGCGAAACTGGTAAGGAAATCCGTCTTCATAGTAAAAACATGATATTCAAAATCACAGAAAATGTAATATTTAACATGGCTGAAACAGATACAAATATATTGACAAGATGTCCAAGATACATTAAAGATTAATTTAATCACTTAAATAAATGGCATACATTACACACCATCAAGCTAGAATGCCATGTTAGCCAGTGACAGTTCTGTGTCTCACACACTTGCTCAGAAGCTAAAGAGTGAGCAGCACTCAGCTGCAGGGTCCCTGCTTGAGACAGGTGAAGGACAGAATATGGATTTAGGCAGAACTGAGGAATTGTGGGACAGTTATTCAGCTAAGTCACAATTATAGACAAAAACAATTTCAATAAACATTAATAGTTGCTCATTGTAAGTTGTCTCTCTGCCTTAACATAGAGACACATCATCACAAGAAAACCAACAAAGGACACATTATAGACACAATACATCAGTGTACACACAAATACACATTAAATATATGTAAACATTATGTACACAATATACAGTACACAATAACAGTACATAATATACAACAACAATGTGCAGTGCATATGGTTGCATCAGCTGTTCAGCAGCCTGGCTGCCTGTGGAAAGAAACTGTTACTGAGACGGGTGGTGTGTGATTTGATGCTCCTGTATCGTTTTTTAGATGGAAGGAGCGAGAACAGAACATGCGTGGGGTGGCTGGTGGCCTTAGTGATGTTTTGGGCTTTCCTTTTGCATCAAGTAGTGTATATGTTATGAGGTTGTGGTAGTTCTGTGCCAATGATTTTTGCTGCTGACTTTACAGTCCTTTGTAGCAAGGACTGAGCAGTCAGGTTGCCAAACCACACTGTGGTACAGCCTATCAGTACACACTCTCTGGTACAGCGATAAAAGTTCACAAGAGCCTTTTGGTACTCATGCCAAAACTCTTGAGATGCCTCAGAAAGTACAGTCTCTGCTGCGTTTTCTTGAGGATGCAGTTGGTGTTCAGAGACCATGTAAGAGTGTCTGAGACGTGTATGCCAAGAAATCTATCTATCAATTTCAACAGATGATCCATTGATGGGAATAGGAATGTGATTTTCTCTGGTCTTTCTGAAGTCAGCAGTGATTTCTTTTGTCTCATTGACATTTAGAGAGTGGTGGTTATCATGGCACCACATGGTTAGCTCTTCCACTTCCCTCCTATAGGCCCTCTCATCACCATTGCTTATTAGTCCAATCACTGTGGTGTCGTGTGTGAATTGTATGATGCTGTTGTTGTCATATTTAGCAACACAGTCATGTGTAAACAGACTGTACAATATTTCAAAAGACAGCAGCCCTGAAGAATTGCCTGTTCTCACAGTCTGGGGCCTGCCTGTCAGAAAACCAAATAGCCAATTACAGATAGAGTTGCCCAGACTAAGACCTCTGAGTTTCAACGCCAGCTTAGATGGTGCAATTGTATTGAAGGCAGAGCTATAATCAAACATAATCAAACATATAAACATTCTGACATACGTATTTTTCTCATCTACAGATCTATGAGAACAGCAGGTAAACTGTAATGGATCAAGGGAATGTTGCATTTTATATATGATATAACCTATATATAATCTTTCCAGGCACTTGATAATAATAGAGGTCAAAGCAATAGGTCGGTAATCATGAAGGCAAGAGACTGGTGTTTTCTTAGGTATAGGCACAATGGTGGTTTACTTAAAGCACAGTTAGGTTAAAAATGTCAGTATAAACGTGGGATAGCTGAGTGTAGCATGTCTTGAGGACACAGGAAGGGATGCCGTCTGGGTCGGCAGCTTTATGAGCCTTAACTCTTTTAAAAGTTTTACTCACGTCAGCCTCCGTCACCTGTAGATCGACTGCATCGGGTGAGCACTGTGCTGCTGTCACTGAATCCAACTTCTGGGCTTCAGAGCGAGCATAAAAGTTGTTAAGCTCATCCGGGAGAGTTCAGAGGTACCACCAATACATATCTGCCCTGTTTGTCTCAAAAATCCGTTTCCACTGAAAAACATGTTGACCTACTAAACAAAGTTGCCACCCCTTTCTTTCTGCTATTTCGGCAATGTGAATGAAATACCTGATCTACCCATTCTCTTCTTAACTTCTTGTGCTCAGCTTCATTTGCATGCGTCTTCATGTGTCAGCTATCCTACACCATTGTCAGTTTTCTATGTGAATCTCTCTTTTTTCCTATCAGCAATGGACAAATCAAACATAATAAACATATAAATAGGTTGTCATGACAGTTATGATTTAGTCATGTTTAGCAGACACCCTCAAGCACAGAAACTTCTGTTTATAAAGCTGGATGTTTATTGGAGCAATCGGGGTCACATGCCTTGCTTAAGGGTACAACAGCAGTGCCTACCTGAGAATCAAACCCTGGATCACTAAGTTTTACCTGCTGCAACATAACCATTACACTACACTACTGACATATGTTTATCAGATTAGATAACATGTTTAATTGATGCATTTCAGGGTTGCAAATGAGACACAAGACTATGAAATATATACTGAGCTGTACCATTTGCAGGCAGCAGGGTGGCTCAGTGGTTAACACTGTGGCCTCACAGTTTCAGTGGGCAGGCGACTACACTATCCCTAAGAGCTGAGCAGTAAGTGAAGCTCCCTAAAGAGTCCCCTCTGATCCTGCCATTAAGCATGTACAGGCCTAAGGCTCCACAGAGACACACAAACTCCCTACTGTTTTTGTTCACAACACAGTCAGGGCTGTTTCTCTGTGCTACAGTTGGTGTTAGGTTCAGGGGTTGTGTGTGATATTCATGTCTTACATCAAAGAAATTACATACACACACCTTTAACATTTACAATATAATTTTATTGTAATAAAACATGATTACACAAATCAAAAAATACACAAAGTTCTTCATATGAAACCACTAAAAAGTCATGTTGTTAAATACAGGATTGAACTTGTACTGAGGCAAACTGGAGACATCTGAAACTGTAGCTGTGTCCCAAACCGCGTACTTCCATGCTCCATACTACCGTGCTCCGGAGTGCGTACTTCAGCTCAAGCTTGGGAGTACGTACTTCGTAGGGTGGAAGTATGGAAGTATGGAAAATTTGGTTCAATAATGGGATGCACTTTGTTGCGTCCTTTGACCCGGAACTATCAAAATAAACGAGCTAGAACAGTAAACAATCAAACGTGAGACCGTCAGATATTATTTTCTTAGTTCAAATAACTGGTTACAGCTGATTAAATTTTGCCACTGCACATGATATAAATAAACCAGCTGTAAAATCTACCTACTTTGAGTTCATTACACTTTTGCCTCTTTGTCTGGAGTTTATTTATAGACCGCGCTCAATTGATTAATTGTACGTTTAAGCTGTAACAGTGGACACACATTGCTAAACAGTATTCACTCGTTTTGTTTGTTTTCAGGTATCCTGTATTTTGATTAAAATATGTCCCCACAATAAACATGTCTGTTGTACTGTCAACGACGGTCCGTTTTCATCAGTTTCGCGCTCTACAGCAAATAACAGCTCGTGGGCAATTTGTAGTTAACTGTTAGACGACAAAACGAAGATGGTACCGGTAACAACGATGGCTATGCTGCTCCTTCTGGGGTGGCAATTTATGAATTTCCACATGGAGAGATGGGCTGTGTCACGCCTCAATTCCGCCAGACGGCGGCAAATTGAGGAAAACGCGATACAGCGGAGACGACAAATAAGGAAAGCTGCGGTGAAGAGGAGAGCTGCACTTCGCCGGGCGATCGCTCTTGTCAGGACCGGCGTCGTACCTTACCCTACCTCAGCCAGCTGGCTACATTACTCGATTAAGAAAATCCTTACTTGACAATTCCCAGGTTTAAACGTAATTTTCACGATGATACCACTTACCTTTAACAGCAGTTCGCCACAATATAGTTATATTAATTCGGTTAGAACCACTTCTAACCGAATTAATATATTGACAATATGATCTCCTCACAATAAGCTAGCAGCTAGCCGTTCTGTGACTCGAACCACCAACCTTGTATATCTAGTCAAGCGCCGTTACCATTACACTGTAGGCTGACATATACTTAGAATAGGAAGTTAGGCAAGTTTTCAAAGTGACACTTTTTGTTGTCTGTGCACCTCTATTTAAACCACACATAGATTTCACCACACATTATAAACATATCATGAAGACACATCATTTAAATTTAAACATATTTCAGCACTGAACAGAATGTGCACTTTCTGTCTTGAGCCCACCAAAATGAGCATTATATTTATACTTTTGTATAATTATTATATTTATATTATTATTATACATTATACTTATATGTAGGATACTGTAGACTATGGTTTCCCTCTATGCATATAATGTAAAGCTTACAAATCTTGACCAGTAGATTTAAATGGTAATCAAAACAAACAGGACAGAAACCTTAAAGCAAATGGTGTATTTTCTTTTTATTTACTTCCAGGGAGAAAGCCTTGCGATGTACGGCCGAATTAATCTCCATGTCCCGGTCCTGGAGGTATTTTTCGATGAAGATCGGGATCTCCAGCCTGATTTCCGGCTGTCCAGACAGGCAATCTACTCCCTCCTTGGCATGCTCCCCAACAGAAGGGACCATGGCTGGGGTTATATTTTTGAGATGCTTGTCTTTATTTACTGGCTGGCTTGTGGCACGTCATACCGTGTTGTGTCAGAGGTGTTTGACATCCCCCGCAGTACAGTGCATCGGATGGTCCACAGGATTGCGGATGACATCCTGAAAATCCTGCCAAGGGTCATCTGCTTCCCAGGTCCTGAGGATCTGGGCCATGTTGGAGAGGGATTCGCTAGGCTGGCACAACACAGGGCGTTCAGGAAGGCGGTGGGAGCCATCGATGGGTGCCACATCCGCATAAAGCCACCTGGAGGAGTCGCACGACAGTGCTACGTCAATCGCAAGCTGTTTCCATCTATTATCTTACAAGCAGTCTGTGACTCCTCCAGGAGGTTCCTGGATGTCTTTGTGGGGTACCCAGGCTCCGTCCACGATTCACGGGTACTCCGAAACAGCCCACTATATGTTCGGCAGCTGTACCCCCCTCGTGGGTACATGCTTCTTGGAGATGGTGGGTACCCGTGTGTAGAGGAGCCGGTGACCATCGTCACCCCCTACCGTGAGCCTGTCCAGGGGCCAGTGGAGGCCCGTTTTAACCGCCACCACGCAAAGGCGAGATCGGTTGTTGAGCGGGCCTTTGGTCTTCTGAAGACACGGTGGAGAAGCGTCTTCTTCTCCGCCCTGGAGGTGCACCCAACATTTGCACCGAAGGTCATCGCCGCCTGTGCAGTCCTCCACAACATCGGCCTGGAAGCTGGGGATGTCCTAGAAGACACTGGGGACAATGAGGTTTACACAAGTTTAGAGCCAGTGCCATTTGAAATTGAGGAGACCCCAGGGCAGCGCTTAAGAGCGCATATTGCAGAGGAGCTGTCTGCCCCAACTGCATGTCCTGCGAGCCTGCAGGACCACACATATTTTGAACAGGCGAGAGAGCATGTTAGCCAGGAACCGAATATTTTGTACATATAGTTTTCTGTAGTTATTGTATATAGTTTAATCTTCAATTATTGTAATTAACTTATGTTCTATGTTCCTGTTATTGTTCTTGATATTCTTCTGTTACCCTTTACCATATATGTTTTGTAATTTTAATCGTTTCTTGTAATTGGCATCACACACAAATTATTCAATAACTATCTTCAATTAAATTCCAACTTCATAATTAAATTTGTTTTTGTTTTTCTTGCTGAGGACTACTTTTGAAATGAATCAGTGTATTTGATCATGTAGGGTCAGTAATTAAATCACTAATTCAACTGCATGCATAATAATTACTGTAAGATGTTTAGAAATCAGCACCCAGAAAAGAGGAATTCTCCACTGCTCTTCAGGAATTATGAAGTTAATTTGCGTTCTACCTATCACCTATGTCTGGCAGTCTTTTCAACTTTTAAACATTTAAAACAATTAACCTGGACACTGTTCAAACTGGAAAATTCCACCTTGACTATGAAAACTTCTCATGGTTGCTGGGCAAACAGATTTATAGTAAGAACTTTATACTTAAAAACCCCAACAAAAACAACTGAGATGTTTTTTTTTTTTTTTTTTTAATTATTTATTAACGAGTTTTTCCAAAATGGCCAGAAACCTCTCGTTTCCTGGCCAAAAATTCTCTTCTCTCTTCTCTCTCCCTAGCTTCTCTCCTTTCTTCCCTCGCCAATGCCTCTCTTTCCCTCTGCTCCTCCCTGTCCAACGCCCTTCTCTCCCTCTCTTCCTCTATCTCCACCTGTCTTTGGAGGAACTCCAACAACTCGGAGTTCCTCCGTTTCCTGCTGCTGCTGCTGCTGCTGCTGCTGCTGCTCCTGCCTCATGCCTCGGCTGGGAGACCACCACTGCTTCCCCTTCAGCAGCGGCTGAGGCAATCAAAGTCGGAGGCGAGATGGACGGCCTCCCCCCGATTGCCTCATCCATTGCACCAAACCACTGCCAGGATGCAGCAGTGGTCTCCCCCCCTTCTGTGCTCACCCCTGTGGGAGGGCTCTTTAGCATCTACAAAGATAATAAATACTGTACTGAACATGTAAATGACATAACCCTCAGACAGTAAACACAACTGATGACAAAAAAATATGACATCCAACAACAATGGTGGATAGATATATTTCTATATTTATCTTTTGCAGCAACGGCTAAGTCACAGCTCTATCTGAACACACACCTTATATTTCTTTTTTAAATTTTCCCATTTTTTTTTGGCCTGGGCAGCTGTCACTCTCCCTGACAATTTGCTGACTCTCAAAAACTGGCTGCAATAAAGAAAATGTAAAGGTTAAACCGAAGCTAAGTACTGCACAGTAGGCCTATAAGAATTTAATATTTCTATATGACATACTCCCATCCACTTTTGGCTGCGTTCCTCTTTCCTGTAAAGAGGTCTTCGTTCTCACGCCTCCAATTTATTAGTTTTTCGGTCTCCTCGTCTGTCCCTAATATGTGACACACGGACACCATTTGGTCTAACACACACTAATAACACTGATATGAAGACAACATAACTTATATTAGCTAACACACTGGGCACAGCATTTAAAAAACTCCCGAATGAGTACAATGATAAACAATGGTGTGTATGAAATTGACACGATATGTTCAGATCCGAAGAAAACTGTCAAAAAAAAAAAGATAGACAGCCAACATAACTGAAAACGAGAATAAGCAGTAGTTCACTAAATTCTACAGTTCATTTATTACAGGGGTACTACCGAATTTCTGTACAAATGAATGGGCACTTACCGCAACATAATAATAGCCCGTAGACACATGCAACACGTAAGTTCGATTAGACAAGGATTTTATCTTAAAATTGAAATGTAGATAATGCCTTTATGCGGAACTTACGCTATTTTATATTTTGGTTATCCGTGACTGCTAGTCAGTTATACAGATCGATATAACGTTTTAACCAGCTAGCGACAGATATTGCTAGCATAGCCAATTGAGGTAATAGCTTACTTAGTTGGATAGCTAGGTAGCAGCCAGCTAGTAGAGAGAGAACGAGATAGGTAACGTTAGTTAGCAATACTTTGTGAATTTAAGTGAACTTAAATTCACAAAGTATCGCAATGACAGTACAAATCATTAACATATTTATACAAATTAAGAAATTACTTACATTTGTACACGACCTCCAGCCCGTTTGCCTCACCGGCGTCCGCCATTGTTTCAACGGAAATTGTTCGCTCTCAATCCTTCGCAGGGAATGATGGGATATTCTCCCGCTCGGAGCATGCATCGATGCATGCTCCAAATTATGGCAAAACGAAGTGCACATCCGGGCATTCCATCCGTGCTCCGTACTACTGCACTTCGGTTTGGACTCGTACTCCAAAATGGATGCGCACTCGCTATGCGTGCTCGGAGCATGGAAGTACGCGGTTTGGGACACAGCTTGTGTCTCTCTCCTACCTCCACTCCTACCTAGTGTATCTATGTACAAATCTGTGTGTGTTTCCACAGGTACATATGTGTAAAAATATATAAAATACTGTTTGTGTGTGAGCTATGAAACTGAATTTGGTTGAGGGTATATTTATGTCAGTGTGTGTGTGTATGTTATGTGTGCATGTGTACGATTGTGTTTGTGAGTGAACATGCATTTTTTGGTGTGTGAGTGTGTCTGTGTATGTATGGGTGAGTGTGTGTAAGAGAGTGTATGTGTTTATGTGTGGGTGGAAGTGCTAACTGCAAACAGTCTTTTTTTTACTGTGTTTGCAGTTGTATCAGTATGTTTGCGTGTAGCAGTTACGGTGTGAGTGTATTGATACATGTGAGACTATGAGTGTGTGTGAGAGATAGTGTGTATGTGTGTGTGAGACTCTACTCCAGCTAGCACATGGACTGAGGTGTTATACCCACACATTGTAAACCCAGCACAGAGGGGTGTGTGAGTGTATGTGTGCATGTATTTTACAGAGTGTGTGTTTGTGTGTCGCAGTACAGGTGTATGTGTGCATTTGGGATTTATGGTTGAGTGCATGAGCTGGAGTGGATGTGTGTCATTGTGTGTGTGTGTCTGAGAGAGTGTGTGTCAAAGTGTGTGTGTGACTCTACTCCAGTTGGCACAGGGACAATGAGGCATGAGTATCCCACACTCCAAACCCAGCGCAGAGGGGTATTTGTGTGTGTGTGTGTGTGTAGCAGTCCAGGTGTGAGTATGTGTGCATTTGGGTTACAGCATGTTTTTATGGTTGAGTGTGTGAGCTGGACTGGATGTGTGTCACAGGGAGAGTGTAGAAGTGTGTGTTTGTGTCAGAGAGAGTGTGTGTCAAAGTGTATTGTGTGTGACTCCAGTTGGCACAGGGACACTGAGGTGTTAAGTCCCCCCACTCTAAACCCAGCACAGAGGGGTGTGTGTGTGTGTGTGTGTGTGTGTGTGTGTGTGTGTGTGTGTGTGTGTGTGTGTGTGTGTGTGTGTGTGTGTGTGTGAGACTCTACTCCAGTTGGCACAGGGACACTGAGGTGTTAGATCCATACACTCCAAACCTAGCACAGAGGGGTGTGTGTGAGACTCTATTTCAGTTAGCACAGGGACACTGAGGCGTTAAGTCCCCACACTCCAAACCCAGCACAGAGGGGTGTGTGTTCAGAGAAGTTGGTGTGGAATCTGTGCAGGAGGGTCAGTGTGTCAGAGTCAGAGACGCTGTAGAAGGACAGAATGCCGGCCAGACGGTCCACACACACTCCTACTCTGTACACACACACTCCTCCTCTGCAGTAGGGGGAGGGGGGGGCAGGTATGTCTGTTTGATTCTTACTGTGCCAGACAGAGTAACTCTGTTTATAGTTGTCCAGACTCCAGGAGTTTTTATTCCCTCCAAACCCACAGTCATCACCCCCTCCTTTCCTGCTGATTCCTTTATATGTCACTGCGATATAAACCCCTCCCCACTCAGGCACATTCCACTCAGCCTCCCAGTAACAGCGTCCAGACAGACTCTCTCTGCACAAAACCTGGAGCCAGCAGTCAAATCTCTCTGGATGATCAGGATATGGCTGCTCTCTCCATGTGTTTGTCACCTTCCTGTTCCCCTCAGACAGAGACAGCTCTCTGTGCGCTGTGTTTGGATCCAGTGTGAGCTGACAGCCATCTGCAAACCAGAGACATTAATGAGATTAATTATCATTATTGATATTCATCTCATTATGTGTGACAGAGTGTGTGTGAGAGAAAGAGAGAAACAGGGTTGTGTGTGTATGTGTGTGCACCTCTGTGTGTGTTTGGAGTATGTGGGGCTGTTTGTGTGTGTGTTTATGTGTTGGTGTCTAAATCTGGGTGAATTTTTGTAAACACCATCTGCAAACAACCACAAACTGAACTCAATGACCATGAGAAACACACACACATGCAGTGCTGTATGTATGGACAGACTTCTGTCTGAGCGTGAAAGAAAGAATGGTGAAGAGAGGGACTGATAAAAAGAGTTGAAAATAGATGTGAAAGATAGAGGGAGAGAGGGAGGAGAGGAAATGGAAGGAGTGAGTGTTCAGTGCTGACAGACTCACATTTCCTGGGTCCTGATTTGTTCCTGATCTCTCCTTCATGGTCCACACTGTAGGAACAGCAGAGCAGACAGTGACTGAGTGACACACAGTGTGGAAACTCTCTGTACTTACAGCAGTGTGTCTATGAGGTGCAGTGTGGAAACTCTCTGTACTTACAGCAGTGTGTCTATGAGGTGCAGTGTGGAAACTCTGTACTTAAAGCAGTGTGTCTATGAGGTGCAGTGTGGAAACTCTCTGTACTTACAGCAGTGTGTCTATGAGGTGCAGTGTGGAAACTCTCTGTACTTACAGCAGTGTGTCTATGAGGTGCAGTGTGGAAACTCTCTGTATTTACAGCAGTGTGTCTATGAGGTGCAGTGTGGAAACTCTCTGTACTTACAGCAGTGTAAGTGTGTCCAGTTTAGCAGCAGAGAGTGCTCTCACTCCTGAGTCTCCTGGATGATTGTAGCTCAGATCCAGCTCTCTCAGGTGTGACGGGTTTGAATGCAGAGCTAAAGCCAGAGAATCACAACCTCTCTCTGTGACTTGACAGCCTGACAGCCTGCAGAGAGAAGGAGACCAGCTCTGGACAAACACACCTTACAGAATCTGAATGTAAAATAACAGGGCTGTGGAATTAGTAGTATACACCTTATTGTTGTTATTTTAATGAGTGGGACTGACTCATTTACTTCTTTGTGTTCTATAATTGAAGGTATGTAATTAATATTGTAATACTGAATGAATAATTTTGAAAAGTAACCATTCAGTATTTTATTTCCTTCGGAACACTGAAATTGCTATTGGAAAAACACACATTTTCACATCACAGAATGACTGTGCAAAGTGAACAGAAAGCTTTAGCTTGAGTCATTATTAATATTAGTGGGATATTTAGTCACATTTGAGCCCTTCATGAAAGAGGGGGTTTGTGTTTGTTACTCACCCCAGTCTCTGCAGTTTACAGAGTGGGTCCTCCAGTCCAGCAGAGAGCGCTCTCACTCCTGAGTCCTGCAGCTTGTTGTCTCTGAGCTCCAGATCTCTCAGCTCTGAGTGGGGAGAACGTAGGACTGAGGCCAGATCATCACAGCAGCCCTCTGTGAGATTACAGCAACCCAGCCTGGGGAAAGAACACACACACACACTATAAATATAAACCAACCCAGTCTGTGGAGAGAACACACACACACTATAAATATAAACCAACCCAGCCTGTGGAGAGAACACACACACTATAAATATACACCAACCCAGCCTGTGGAGAGAACACACACACTATAAATATACACCAACCCAGCCTGTGGAGAGAACACACACACACACTATAAATATACACAAACCCAGCCTGTGGAGAGAACACACACACACACACACACTGTACATATTCACCAACCCAGCCTGTGGAGAGAACACACACACACACACTATAAATACACACTGTTGGGATACAGTTTTTGAGAGCAGCACAGTGTTGAGAATGTGTATTAGAATTACAAAAGGATGT
Organism: Albula goreensis; assembly: GCA_022829145.1. Taxonomy (NCBI): domain Eukaryota; kingdom Metazoa; phylum Chordata; class Actinopteri; order Albuliformes; family Albulidae; genus Albula; species Albula goreensis. The sequence continues at coordinate 36,752,439 of CM040747.1, forward strand.
TGCAGCATCCAACCAGGGCCAAATGGCGCCTCCTGTTAACGACCTATTACCTGCCATCTGCGGAACGTAGGGTTCCCCATTACCATATCTGAGCCATCAAATGCTCATGTAATTCCCTTAAACTTTATAAATATTGACCACACAATGTAATCTTTGAACATTTTGCTCCATTCGTGTGTTCCCGCGGCCGGCTGTGTAAGTACAGTGTCTGTCTTCAACTGCAAACATGGGATCCGTCTCTTCATTAATAATATGGCTGTTTTACTCATTTTGAGAATTTTCTTCTTTAATAACAAATGTATTTTGAAAACAAATGTGCACTGAACAACACTAACCCAGCCTGTGGAGAGAACATTCACACGCACTGTAGATATATACCGTCCCGGCCTATGGAGAAAACACACACACACACACACACACACACACACACACACACACACACACACACACACACACACACACACACACACACACACACACACACACACACACTCTCTGTGTGTTCTGACTAAGTCATCTACATGCACTCAGATTCGCTTTCACACACATATTCATATTTCATATGTAATGAAGCCCTTGTATTTATAACTGGTTGTCTGTGTTGTTATCACTTAAACATTGACTGTAGCCACTCCATTCATAGAACAAAGCCTTCAAAAATGGCTGAGATCCCCAATACAAATTTTAAATAATTGTGCTGTTAAAAGGGTGTGGTAATTCCTATTGTTTTGCAATTAATATTGTAATATTAATACATTTTTGAAATGAAAGGTTATGGCTTAAGTCATTTTATGAGATTGATTATTTTTAATTGGTGCCTTGTGCTGGGACTGTTAAGTTGAACATATTGTGTTATCTGTTTGTTCTTGCACTACATACTCTTCACCTGCATTTAACTGGAGCCTTTGTGAGGAACAGCATTGTCCTCATATTTTCTGCTTCCCATGTGCTGAATAGCACATTTACTCTGCATTTTGTGGTGCTCTCAAGTGTGAGGATAGATTTTGGCATATTCAATGTTTTGTGATCGTATCATTTGGCTGTATTTAATGTTTTCTTTTTTAGAAAGAAACATGCTACTCAATTTTGGAAAAAAAGGCAGAGAGTGGGGCCCCTGGAGAAGAAGGAGGGAGTGAAGCTCCTGACAAAACAGATAATGGGGCCCCTATCCAAGCAGCTTCAAACTAGGATGGACTGTAGAAATGAGATCAGTATGTCTGTATTTCCATTTCTTGATACAGTCACCAAGATAAACAGTCTCTGTCAGAACAGCACAAGGGTACCTGGGGGTAACAGCCAGGAATCTCAGACTTCTCATGACTGGATCACTGACAACTCATACTCCACCTCACTAACACTCCTGACCACTTTAAGCATAAACCTCCCAGGTGCTGTTGTTTTCTTATTTTCCATGATGTTTTATTGTGTTTGTCAGTAGATATGAGTGAACCTTAATCGTCAGTCCTTGACTGTCAGTCGTGTTCTCTTTTGATATGTTAAAACTGACTGAAAATGTGGTAAAAATACAACAAAAACATAATATTAAAGAGATAAACTCAAAATGCCTACATGTAACAAATACTGTACTGTATTAAGGTTTTAATTGAGCCAATCAAAATCATTCATTAATTTAATTAAAAATCTGTTTCCTCCAGATTAAAGTTTCACAATTAATGGCACCCCTAAGGATGATCATAAATAAAATCTAACAAATTTAAACCAGGAATGAAATTCATCTAATTTAAGTTCAGAGTTAGGGAGTTAAGAGTTAGGGAGCTATATTGTATCATTACTTCACTTCCAGTTTCACTAGGGTATGAAAATGAGGTACCATGCATAAAAAAATCCCCTTGCCATCCAACAACATGAAGAAAATTTAAAAAAAAATGGCAGTTTAAAAGAGACAGATGGTCGTAGACCTTCATAACTCTGGTAATGGCAACAAGATGATCCGCAAAGGAGTAAATATACCACTGAGCACTGTCAGGGCAATTTTTCAAAAAATCTAATAAACATGGAACAGTTGAAAACCTGACAGGTAAAGGACGTAAATGCATTCTCCCCCGAGGATAGGGAGGAGAATGGTGAGAGAAGCAAAAAAATCCCCAAGAATCACTGTGAAGGAATTGCAGGCCTTGGTGGCATCTTGGGGTCACCAGGTTTCAAAAAGCACCATCAGATGCCACCTCCATAACCACATGATTTTAGAAGGGATGCAACAATAAAGCCTTTTCTCACCCCAAGACACAGAAAAAAAATTTCATAAATAAATACTGGATGAAGGTGCTGTGGTCAGATAAGACCAGAATTAAATGTTTTGGTCAGATAAAGCATCGGCATGTTTGGCGTCCAAAAACAGATGCATACAAGGAAAGGCACCTCATACCCACGGTGAAACATGGTGGTGGGTCAGTGATGTTTTGGGGCTGTTTTAATTTCAGAGGTCCAGGGGCACTGATAAAGATCGATGGCTCAATGGATTCCACCAAGTATAAGGCAATTTTGGCTGACAATCTGGTTGCCTCTGCCAGAAGGCTGAGATTTGGCTGTAGGTGAACTTTCCACCAAGACAATGACCCAAAGCACACCTCCGAATCCACACAGAAATATTTCTGGGACAACAAAATCAATTGTCTGTAATGGCCATCTCAGTCACCAGACCTCAATCCGATGGAAAATCTGTGGGCTAAACTGAAGAGGGCAGGTGATAAGCACAAACCCAAGAATGTGAAGGATCTTGAAAGGATCTGCAAAGAGGAATGGTCCAAAATCCATTCAAATGTGTGCCTTAACCTTGTCAAACAGTATAACACCCAATAATTATGAATCCTTCTTTTTGATGAATTAGTTCATTTATTAAATATAGGTATGATTTTGGAATAATAGGAACATTAATAAACTACAGTGGTTTTCACATCTATGCATTTTGAGTTTATCTCAATAATGTTATTTATTTTTAATTGTATTTTTACTGCATTTCCAGTCAGGGGTGCCAATAATTCTGGAGTTGACTGGATAACAAAGAGAATATGATAACATATAGAGACGGCTCAGGGTCAGGGTAAGAGGTCATCAGAGAGGGCAGGTAGGGGAACTCTGTCCCCAAGTAGGACACCATCATCCTGTAATCATATGGGGGTACAGTGTAATTTTTGTAAAAATTTAAGCTGAGTCATGGATAGAGCCTGGCCACTTGGATTCAGCATTTGTAATGATGTGGGCTGCATCACATATTGTCTTAACCATGCAGAAGAGTAACAGTAAGAGTAACGGTTGCCTTCCTAATGTGTTCAGCCTCTCTGATGTGACAAAGAAAACTTCCATTGATGTAAAACTCAAAGAATAACATTAATTTTGCTCTGAATGGAGGGTGAATCACAGAAAGATGAGCTCCTGATAAAAAAAAAAAAACATCTTTAGAATGGATTAAATGAACTAAACTACAAATTAAACACAAATACAAAACTAATATTACATACTTATTGACAATCTGTAAGCTCAGTTATTTGTAAGGTCATTTTTTTTCTACATTTAAATAAGCAAATGGAAATTCTTTGGAAATGCTGAGCTAAATCACCAACAGTAAAGGGACAGAAATATGGGATGAAAGGATTACAACAAAAAAACATATCAAATGGACAAGGACAGAAAGGATTGAAAATAAGAGGACAAATTCACACAACAACAAAAAAAAGAATTTGGGCATTTATTAAAAAAGGAACACAAAAAGAAAACAGAAGAAAGGTAAGCATTTACAAATTTATAGGAATAAAATAAGAAAGGCAAAGCACAATTATAAAGAAGGACAAAAGATAGAGGACAAAATAAAACTGAAGGGGAAAAAAAAAAACTACATTACATCACTGAATTACAGTGTGTAGCATGACCATTAGCCACCTAGCTGTGTGTCCCAAATGTAAAAAGTGACACTTAAAATTGACAGTTGGAAAGCAGCTTGATTGACAGGTCAGCTCAGCACAGGCTAGATAAAAAAATGGCTACAAGTAACAATTTAGGCCAGGCCAGGCCGAACAGAGAGTGCTGCAGCAGACAGTGCTGACGTGTGACAGCACACTATAAACAGCATCTGTCAGAACTCAGAGGGACCCAAGCGCAGACGAAGATACGTAATAAACCAGGGTTTATTGAGCAGCCAAAAACAAAGTCCACAAATCCAAAATCAAAGTCGTGAATCAGGCAGAGGTCAAAACCAGAGAGACTCGGCAAAAGTACAAAAACCACGATCCAGGGTGGTAGTCAAAAACAGGCAAAGAGTTCGTATACAGGCAGGCTCAGCAAAGGTACGAAATCACAAGGCGAAGAATCAAAACCAAAAAAACAGACAGGGTAATAACAGGCAGGCAGATCAGAAACAGAAAGGCTTGTAGCGCAACAGGTACTAACACACTGAGACGAACTCACAACGAACAAAAGACAGGGCAGGGTATAAATACACAAACTAACAAGCAATGAGACACAGGTGAGAACAGCAGGGCAGGTGAAACACATGATAATCAACAGAGAAGGGAACAAGGTGGGTGGGGAAAACTGAATGACAACAAAAGCACATGGACAGAGAGTGAAAAGCAAAACACGGAAACAATCGAACAAACCCGACAGAAACAGAAACAATAATCCCGATCACCCCACAGTACTGACAGCATCAACAGCCAGCTGAGCAGGGGCTGCTCACAGCTAGCTAACATACACCTTGTCCACCACCCGAATCTGAACGCTCAACATCTATGTGACCAGGTACACCGAAATGAGCAGGGGGTCAAAATATTTGCCAAGTACCTGAGAGACACCACCTTGGGCCCACAGCCGGCCAGCCCCAGCCCCATACCCAAGCACAGCCGTCATGGGACACAGAGGATTCATGTGCCCAGGAGGACTGGCCCTACACAGCACCAGGGGAGAGGCAGGATGCCCACGCTGCCCACCCCGCTCCCACCACCCCCCCAAAACCCAACACTCAGCACCACAGCCCAGCACACACAGCCAGGACTCAGCTATGCTGCAGCCCAGCACACACAGCCTGGACTCAGCTATGCTGCAGCCCAGCACACACAGCCTGGACTCAGCTATGCTGCAGCCCAGCACACACAGCCTGGACTCAGCTATGCTGCAGCCCAGCACACACAGCCTGGACTCAGCTATGCTGCAGCCCAGCACACACAGCCTGGACTCAGCTATGCTGCAGCCCAGCACACACAGCCTGGTAAGCAGAAAAAAAACAGATAAATAAATAAATATTTAAGAGTTCTGTGGCCCTCATCACTTGGTCTGAAGAGCACAGATCCTGAATTTGTAAATAGTTTAGAAAATGTTGATGTTTTGTTACTCAGTGAAACCTGGTGTCATGCTGATGTGTCCACAGAATGCCCACCCAACTTTCGAGAGATAATTCTCCCTTCTCTTAAACATACACATATAAATCATGGCAGAGATTCTGGAGGAATTATTGTGTGGTACAAGGAAGAAATAAATAAATTCATTGACCCAGTAAAAACAGGTGATACTTACCTTTGGTTAAAAATAAATAAAAAAATCTTTCCATCTAAAAAAAAGATATGAACCTATGTGTAATCTACAACCCCCATTGGATTCTCCCTATTTCAATGCATCCACTTTTAATGATCTGCACACAGACATCTGCCACTTCCAGGCCCAGGGAAGTGTGCTGCTCTATGGAGACCTAAACACCAGGACAGGTACTCTCCCTGACTTCCTCACCACTGAAGGAAACAAAAACATCTTTGGCCAATCTCCTATGTACCACACTCCAATCATAAAAACCATAAACACCCACGACACTGTACTTCATAAAAATGGTAGACAGGTAGTGTATCTCTGTCAAACCTTGGGTCTGTATATCATTCATGGTAGGATCAGAGGGGACTCCTTTGGAAGGTTCACTTACAGCTCAGCTCTTGGGAACAGTGTTGTAGATTATGCCATTACAGATGTGGACCCCTCCTCCATAAATGCATTCACTGTCAGGCAACAAACCTCCCTATCAGACCGCAGTCAAATCATTGCATATATAAACAGAACAAATACAGACACAGCCCAGTAAGCTGTATGATCTAAAACACACATACAGATGGGCACCAAACAGCGTAGAAGAATTTGGCAAAGCTCTTAACTCACCTGAAATCACTACCCTTACTCATAACTTTATTAACACAAACTACGAATCTAACAAAGCAGGCCTAAATCTGGCTGTTAAACATATTGAGGACATATTCATAAAGCAGCCAAAATATCAAACCTGAAACTACACAAATATTGTAACCCAAACAACAAATACAAAGACAAATGGTTTGATGATAAATGTAACTTAATTCGGAAAAACTGTGGAAACTGTCTAATCAAAAACATCAGCAGCCCCAAAACTCAGATTTACACTTGGAGTAATGTGAAACATTAAAACAACACAAAAATACTCAAAGAAATACAGAAAAAAGAAAACCACATTAACAAAACTCTCATAGACACTGAAAAATCAATTGATCAAAACTAATTCTGGGAAATGTGGAATAATTTCTGTTTGGAACAAAAAAAAACTTTCAAAAATGGCTCAGTTTGGTAACAATATTTTGAAAACTTGTGTATGGACATTGCACAAAACAAATTAACAAAAGAACAAACTGAAAGCAAAGAAACACGAGCATTACTTGAACAATTGATGAAAGACAACCAAAACCCAACTGACACACCAATCACAATGCAGGAATTAACTGAGCATCTCAGAACACTTAAACCAAGAAAGTCTTGTGGTTTTGACAACATAAATAATGAGATGCTGAAATATAGTAACCAGTTAATACAAGAGGCCTTACTGAAATTATTCAGTCTATCACTAAGTACTGGCTGCTTCCCTGACACCTGGAACCAAGGGCTTATATCCCCAATTTATAAGAGTGGAGATAAATTAGACCCCAATAATTACTGAGGCATCTGTGTAAGCAGTAATCTGGGGAAGTTATATTGTAGCATCCTTAATTCAAGGATGATAAACTTCCTTACCAAGCACAGTGTCTGGAGTAAGAGTCAAATTGGATTCCTCCCAAAACATTGCACAACAGATCATATTTACACCTGATACGCCCTCATAGACAAACATTTGACACAGGGTTCGATACGGGGTAGGTCGGCCCAACTCCCGTTGGCCTCATCACAATTGCACTCTCCTTGTCATGGGTTGGGTAGTAACGGATTACATGTAATCGGATTACAGTTACATGGCCAAGGATGACTTGATTACATTTTTAATTACATCTTTAAAGGATGACAATTTTAAAATAATGAAACTTTTTTCATGATAACCAATGCTATTAACTCATGAAAAACACATCTGACATACGGGGTTTCTTAGACAAGTCCTCCACTTTGTGGCGGGGGAAAAAAGAACGGTGCTGAGTCAAAATGGAGGGGTTCAAGCAGCAGCAGTCCCTCCAAAACAGCCTTCCATTCCTGCAAATATTGTCATCACTTCGACTTCAAATATGTGCAACACAAGAATGTTTATGTCCAGTGCAATTTGTGCAAGCCAAAAATAAATTTGCTGTCATCTGCAAAGACCTTGATTTCAAATCTGAAGAAACACTTACGGTCAAGACACACAGTTAGCGTTGAAGAGGCTTGGCGCCGCTGCTGCCTGCCACTGCCCGACGCTTGTGGGTGTGTCCACTAGTGCAGTTTTCAGAGTTGCCGTTTTTTTATTCACTCCCATGGCTAACCAGAAACAAGTCAATAGCACAGTCGATACATATACATTCATTGGTAATATTACTGTTTTAGATAGTGACAACAAGTACTTTAAAGCATTTTTCTTGTGATCATGTTGATCGATGGAATGTTAATAAGCGCCAGCTCTGTTTCATTCGGATGGATTCTCCCAGGCATCTTTCATATGAGATACAATCTTATTTTGGCAGATTTTATTCATTGGTTTTATGATTCATGTTGTGGGCTAATTACGAGTTAGCTATATGATGTTGGGGGGGAACAATAGCCTAGCTACACCAGATAGGTCAAATATCCATTGAACACCTTGTTATTGTACATTAGGCGATATCAGTTTACCATATACTCTTGCTGGAGATCTGTTTACACATATTTATATTTGCACACCAGAAATGCCAATGATTTCTGCCACATTTTTAAAGGTAATGTTTCTTCTGTCACTATAGCTGTAAAGCAGAAGAGCAGGCTTGTAAATCTTGCAACAACGATAAGTTCTTCCTCATCTTATTTCAATGCATTTGACTGTTCCCGCGGAGTGAAAACGCGATGTTGTGACATCCGATTGGTTGCTGCTTGGTGACATTTTCAAGCGGCCGGGTCAAAGTTCACAGATTTCAACTTCTTCTCGACGCCCCGCTGGTTGGCCGCTCAAGATGAATGGAAGCGGCTTCGGCAGCCACCGTCAACGCTGCCTGTGTGTCTTCACCATTACAGGTAAATTTCCCTCTCAGTGAGCCTAGCATTACTAACGTCAACCAGCTAATGTTAGTTAGCTAACATTGCAGAAAAATGTGTATGGGTTTAGCTAGAGCTGTTTGATATTACGATATATCGTGTGACGATAGAAAAACTTACATCATTTCATATTATACTCTATCATTTAATTTGTTGTGGCGTTGTGAACGTGACACAGAACGGGGTAAATCTGAACAGGAGAAGGACTCCAACCAGCCAAGACAAAATGAGGAGCTCGAACCTAAAAGCTACGTCTGGGCTACTTCTGTCACATGGACGTACCATCTATGCAAAAAATCATGTCAAACAGGACAGAGTCTACGGATGAGAGCCACAAAAGGACAGTCGAGTGCACAAAACAAACCCCAGACTCAGACGTTGCTTTTGCCCACGGCACACGTACATGTACAGGTATGCATAGTTTAACATCCATGATTCATTCTGTGAAATAGGATGTTATGTGATTTGGACGTTGTGCGAACACCATATTATCGTATATACTTAAAGCTATATCAGAGACTGTAATGCACCTGTATTTACAAAATAGCCAAGATACTGTACACACAGTACTGATTTTCAGCAAATGTATCTGGCAAGATGATTTATGAGTTAAGTAGGTCAATACTTTACAATACTGTATACATAATATAATAAATCGGAAGTTACGCTGCGCATACCTGTATCAGTATTTTGTTACGTGCTTAATTGAAAATTTGCACAAAGGTTCTCAAAAAAAGGAGAAAAATAATCAATATTAATAATATTAAAATAATAAATTTCTAAACGTAATAAGAAATAGGCTTTCCAATGTGGTCATTTTATATAAATTTATTTTTATAAATTTAAAATCTAAAAAAAATATAAAATCTATTCATTTCATTTACAGAAAATGTGCTATATTGTGATATGTATTGTTATTGGGATGAAAAATTACCTATATCAGGATATGAGATTTTGGTCATATCGCCCAGCCCAAGCTTTAGCTTGGGTATGGAATTTTCTTTCAACCATTTTCACCGCAGAGCTCAACAGTTGGTTTGCATCTGCCACAGGAGTATGGTTGATATTGGTAGCAATGGCTTATTAGCAAACATACAATACTGAGTAAATTACGGAAATTGGATCTCGAAAATAGATCTTGCCATTCATAACCCAATATGATTGTATGGAGTCGGAGCACTCCTGATGCTAGCTGTAGTCTAATGTACTGTGTGCAATTTTCAGTTATTTCTGTCTAGAAATAGAAAGTTGATCACTCATTTCCACTGTAGTTAGCTAGCTAGCTAAACTGAACATATGACAAATTGATTTTATCAAAGTTTTGTGGCTGTGTCCATTTTTGTAGTACAGTGGTTCTTAACCTTGTTGGAGGTACTGAACCGCACCAGTTTCATATGCGCATTCACCGAACCCTTCTTGATGGCCAAGCGGTGCGTGTCATCACGAATCATGAATTGGGTGTGTGTCTTGACCGCCACCAAACCCCTGAGACTGACTTACCGAACCCCTGGGGTTCGATCGAACCCAGGTTAAGAACCAGTGTTGTAGTATAAGGTGCAGTATTTGACTGAAGTAATCCAAAAGTAATCAAAAAGTATTCAGATTAGATGAAATTTATTTTGTAATCCAACGGATTACATTATTAATGACAAAAGTTGCCATGTAATTTGTCATCAGTAAGGGGTCTATTCAGACCCGCGCTCAACGCGACTTAAGCGCTTTTTCGACCCGCTGCGCGCCTTTTCAGTGTCTGTTCGTATTCTGACCTTGAACATTTACGCATGCTTGAGACTTGCGCGTTTGGGGCGGAGTTTCCTTGAAATCGGGAGTTTCTCATTAAAATACCCTCTCGGATTCAGACATTGACTTAAGCGGATTTTCAGGGTGCGTATCTTACGCGCATCACAACCCTGTATTAAGTCGTGCACTCCTATCGGTCAGACTTTGAAATTACATTTTTTTCCAGTGTTTCCGTATTGCACAGAGTAGGATAACTCTTGAAATCATTTAAATTATTTCTGGATAACAGGCGCACGTAAAGTATGGCTTTCAACATTGCCATCAATGAGTTATTGAATTTGAAATGCATAGCTGCATTTCGGTCCCTGTTCCCCAGTCCACGCGTCTCAAATAAATATAAACTCATTAACGCTTTTGGCGTATTGTACTTTTTTAAACTCTATAAACCCACGGACAATAATTCACTGATCTCAAGACTTACCATATGCCAATACAAATATAATCATCAGGTCAAGTAAAACTAACTCTATAACAAATTCATTATTCACCTTAGATACTCGGTACATTATAAAGTATGATATCAAGCAATATTTATCGTTTAACAATGGACCATGCTGTAAAATGTATGCAAGTTAAGTAAACCGTCATTGTTTATCAGACATCAGTGATTTTTGTATTTCATTCACCTAAGATCGAATGAAACATTTTGCTAACCTAAAGTAAGCTGAGGTGACCGTTTAATCAAGGGAGGTGACACAAAACAGAAATCAACGGGGTTACGCAAGTTGTTCAGTTAAAACACCGGCGACTTTGCAGTGCAAATAAACATCACTTCCCTGTAGTTGAAACTGCGGTCTCAAGCAGCAGGCGTGCAGTACGATAAACATGTAGTTTACCGTGTATTTATCAAATTACAAGACAGGTAGTTTATTTCACGTGAAAATCTAACTGTGCTTTTTCCATCTTGAACAAATTTAAAGACGGTCAGGAGTGTTATGCTGACAATGGTGTTTTACCTCATCCACGTTCCTCACTGCCACGCTTTGATTCGCCAAGCAAAATTACCCAGGTGGTCTCGGCAGGACGGAATGCATACACGAAAATCGAACCAGCAACGACTGAAATGAATGAATATAGTCTTTCAGCACGACTGTTTGTTTATTGGATAGACTGACATAACGAACTGAGAGGCAGATAACAGCTAAATGTGAGAAGCAGATACAGTGTTTACCTTACATTAGAAATCTTGCATTACAATTCGTGATAAGTCATGTTCGTTGGTGCTACTGCAACTTCACAAAAGTGCATATTAAAATTTTAATTGTATTGCCCATTAGAAGTAGAACTAGTTTCTGGCCTTGACAAGTCATTTATAAGTATAATCAGATCAATGAAACAATGATAACAATGAAATCCAATTGATTTAAATGTATTTTTTCAAAATAAACAAATAACTATATATAACTACTCAGCTCTTACATTTGGATTGCACTGCATGATTTTTAGCATTTTATTACAGCATTTGATAACATACGTTAAAACCGCTTATTTTTAGCAGACACTGTCGAAGATCGAGAACACGTAGAGTTTGCGCATGGCTGTCACTTGTTTGTCTGATTAACTTTCAAAATTGAAGTTTTCTCGGCTACGCTGCAGACTCTTAGTACTAGACAACGTAACTCCGAGAAAAACATTAGTGGGCCATCAAGTTTTCGTGGGGGGCGTGTCGTTCTCCAGGCTGAATTAGCATTATTCAAGCTCCTATATGGATCCTCCTACTTTTCAGCGCTGCGCGGGCCGGGCGTGGCCGCACAAGCCAGGTCAGAATACGAATAAGTATTTTCCACGTAACTATTTACGCGGAAAAAACGCTGAGCGCCCTCAAGTCTGAATTCCCCCCTAACTGACTACATTTCAAAGTAATCTGACCCAACCCTGGGTACAGTATATAATTACATTTCTGCTAAATAAATGCTGTACACTACCTTAAATACCACTCATAATTTCCTTTACCAATTCAAATATGATTAAATATTAATATTAAATAATATTATTTTAAAAATACAAATTATGTTAAAGTGCGTAATGTTGCCTAAAGCGATAATTTTTTAATTGTGTTTCAAGGGGCGTTAAAGCAAATTTGCATACTTTTAGTTTGCATAAAAAAATTAATGCACTGTATATTGTGCTGTACTGTGCTATGGGGTCCATTTAGCCATCCAGACGACTCACAATGGAAAAAAAACCCAGTGGAAATCCTGCATGCTGAATTTTACAAAAATATGCTCCAAGACCACCAAAACACACCAATGCATGCAGGGCAGAATTAAGCCGTTACCCTTTGATTATTAACATTCAGAAAAGAGCATTAAAAGTCTGGATTCATCTAAAAACAAGCGAACCAAATTCCCTCCAATCTCAAGAGCTAAGCCCCAATAGAAGTCCTCTCAGTCAGCTGGCCATGCTGCAAACAAACCAAATAACTAACAATACGAACTATGACATGTTTCCGCACTGCCTCAATTAAAACCAGCCAATTAATAAATCAAATAAAAGATTCTTATTTGGAACATTGGAAGAAAATGACAAAACCGCAAAACAAATTATTAAAAATTTAAATTAAATTGCTACACTATGTTAAGCAGAAATTACAAACTGGCAGAATATCTCTCCACTTTCAGAGATATGAAGCAGAGACAGATCCAAACCAAATACAGACTAAGTGATCACAGCCTGGCCATTAAAACAGGCAGACACAAGCAAACCTGGCACCCAAAAGAGGAGAGGTTATGTGATCACTGTGAGACAGGTGAGGCTGAGACAGAGCTACACTTCCTCTTATACTGCACAAATTACACAAAAGTTCACAAAGACTTCTTTGAAAAATGTAAAAGAATACATCCAAATTTTGAAACACGCCCTATGGAGAGACAATTACCAATCTTACTGGGTGAAGGACACACAGCCTCCCTGGCTGCTCTGTATGTAGCAACCTGTCACCAGTGCATGAATGTAATTAATGTATAAATGTTAGTTAATAGTCATTCATTGTATGCATTCATGTTTGTTCCTTTTTTTCCCCATTATTAATTGTGTTAATTGTTCTGTTATTGTGTTAACTGTACCATTTGCTTTGGCAACACAGCCCATGTCATGCCAATAAAGCACCTTGAAATGATGTGCTGCCTAATGTTTGAAATATGAGCCTGGAGAATGTTGTTCAAATTAATTATTGATTGCTCAGAAAATGGGAAAATTCACAAAGATACTCATCAGGGAACGATAGAGTAGCTATCTAGGTCTAATCTCCCTCTCCCCATGTAAAGCTCTGCAAATTATTAGAGCTTCAGTGCTGATGAGATCACCAAGAAAAGGGCACGCCACATCCGATAAACTATCTCCGACCTACATGCTGCAGGCTCTGCAGGTGGTCTAAGGAGTAACTCCAGGATAGTTCAAGTAAACCTGTTCGCTCGCTCGATCACACACAGACACACGTGCTCCAGAAGGGGAAGGAGTCAGAGGGAGAGAGACAGGTGATAGCCCCCTGTGGTTGGGCATGTTTATCAAAGGATTCTACATTTGGGGCATCTTTGGGTTTTCCAACAACAAAGAGGGTCGTACCATCCCCAATTCTGCTTTTAACTGGTAACCCCAAATGTACATCCATTTTGGCTGTCATAAGTGTTTCGTTTTAGTTTCTGAGTAAAGCTCTACTCCTTGCCATGCTTGAAAAGCCTGTTGCCTCTTTGGTCACTGATTCAGGGGTATTTACAAGGGGGTGGTCCATTTGTCCCTCTCAGGCTATGTCTGGGTGCATGGCAAGGGACCATAACAGAAGGGAGCAGGGTAAATAACCATAAAATGCATATTACTGTCTCAACACTAGTCTATGGATAGAACACACATATAATCCCACTTTCACACTGAACTTCAACACAAGATAATTCTGGTCAGGAACCACACAGCTGGCAACCCAAAGATTCATGGGGTTTTATCCTGCTTTACTTTGCTGTGATAGAGGAGTAAGAAGAGAGGGATGGGACCAATGTGGACAAAAGAAGGAAGGCTGGGAAGAGAGGAGTAAACTGAGAGAAGGAGCTGTTTAACGTTTCTCTGTATGGAGCCATAATCACTAACTATCAGGTCACAAAGTACGCAGCACTACTTACCCCAGTGTCTGCACTTTACAGTTTGGACTCTCCAGTCCAGCACAGAGCAGCTTCGCTCCTGAATCTCCCAGCTTATTGTAGCTGAGGTCCAGTGTCTGTAGTTTACAGTTTGGACTCTCCAGTCCAGCACAGAGCAGCTTCGCTCCTGAATCTCCCAGCTTATTGCAGCTGAGGTCCAGTGTCTGTAATTTACAGTTTTGACTCTCCAGTCCAGCACAGAGCAGCTTCACTCCTGAATCTCCCAGGTTATTGTAGCTGAGGTCCAGCTCTCTCACGGGCAAGTTTGATGACTGGAGAGTTGAGGCCACAATTTCACAGGACTCCTCTCTAAGACCACAGCTGCCAAGTCTGAAAGAAAGAGGTGATGTGTTAATATTTAACACACTCACTGATATAGAGTAATATTGAGGATTGTAAGATCTATAATGCTCTGAGGAAGATGTCTGTGCTACAACTGCAGCACTTTACACCTGAGAATAAGATGCCCTGCTCAAGTCTGACAGTTCTACAGCTGTGATTCTGACCCAAATAGCCCCTTTTCCTCTGTTCAGCTCTGTCAGAATTTGGGGCTAATGGCCCAGCAACCTTTTCCACAGTCTTTTTCAAGCTAACTCTGGGCTTCAAGCCTCACTCATGGCCCTACTCATGCCCCTGAGCCAAGTGTGGGCAGCAGAGCTAAGGATGGAGTTATCAGATCCTTTTATACTGTATTTCATTACATTACATTACATTATAGGCATTTGGCAGACGCTCTTATCCAGAGCGACTTACAACACAAAGTGCATTTCTTTGAGAACAAGATTATTAAAGTGCTAGGGAAGGGTACAAGTTCAAGTGCCAGTAGGGTTAGAAGGGCTGAACCCTATGGATGACCTGTTGAGGGAAAAAGAAAACATAATTAACAATAGCTCTGGAACAACAATTGTAATCACCTAAAGGTAGCTACAGCAAACAACTAAGACTAAATCGGAGAGCTAGGGAGAGAAGGAGAGAGGTGCATCCTGAAGAGGTGAGTCTTCAGTCTGCGCTTGAAGGTGGGCAGACTATCTGCTGTTCTGACCACCGTGGGAAGGTCATTCCACCAGCGGGAGCCAGAACAGACAGCAGACGTGACCGGGAGGTGCAGGCATTGAGAGGAGGGGGGCACCAGGCGCGCTGAAGACGCAGAACGCGGTGTGCGCGGGCAGGTGTGTAGGGTCTGATAAGCTTCTGAAGATAGGATGGAGCCGTCCCCTTGACAGCCTGGAAGGCAAGCACCAAAGTCTTGAATCTGATGTGAGCCGAGACAGGTAGCCAATGGAGGTCGGCGAGGAGGGGGTGGCGTGGGTGCGTCTGGGAAGGTTGAAGACCAGGCGAGCAGCAGCATTCTGGATGAGCTGCAAGGTCGGATGGAAGATGCTGGAAGGCCAGCAAGGAGGGAGTTGCAGTAGTCAGGCGGGAGAGTACCGTCGCTTGGACAAGCAGCTGTGTGGAGTAGGTGGTGAGAAAGGGGCGGATTCTCCTGATGTTATACAGGAAAAATCTGCACGCCCGACTCACCGCTGCGATGTTCTCGGAGAGGGTCAGCTTGTTGTCGAAGACCACTCCGAGGTTCTTAGCACTGGAAGACGGTGACAGGATGGTGTCACCCAGGGAAATGGAGAGGTCCAGCGAAGGAGAAGAAGGAGCAGGAAAGAAGAGGAGCTCTGACTTGTCTGGGTTGAGCTTAAGATGGTGGGTGTCCATCCAGCTCTGAATATCCTGTGAGTCAGAGGGAGAGAATGAGAGAAAGAGTTGGGTGTCATCTGCATAACAATGATAGGACAAGCCATGGGCAGAGATGACAGGACCAAGAGAAACAGTATAGAGAGTGAAGAGCAGTGGACCCAGAACAGAGCCTTGAGGAACTCCTGTGGCAGCGGATGGGGTGCCGATACTGCACCGTCCCAGGCAACCTGAAATGAGCGACCGGAAAGGTAGGACTCAATCCAGTCAAGGCGGTGCCACCGATCCCAAAGCAGCCAGCGAAGACAGGAGGATGGAGTGGTTGACGGTGTCGAAGGCAGCCGACAGGTCAGGAGAATTAGAACGGAAGAAAGGGGAGGCTGTCCGTGCAGTGTGGAGAGCTTCACTGACAGAGAGAAGTGCAGTCTCAGTCGAGTGACCGGGTCTGAAGCCAGACTGGTGGGGTCCAGCAGGTTATTCTGAGAAAGGAAGAGACAGTTGATTAGAGGCAGCACGCTCAAGAGTTTTGGAGAGGAACAGGAGAAGGGACACAGGGCGGTAGTTATGAATAACAGAAGGGTCCATGGTGGGTTTCTTCAATAGCGGTGTGATGTGAGCCCGCTTGAAGGAAGGGAAGCAGCCAGTAGACAAGGAGGAGTTTACAAGGTGGGTGATGAATGGGAGGATGGCTGGGGTGATAGTCTGGAGGAGGGTGAAGGGATGGGGTCAACAACACAAGTGGTAGGACGATGGGAAAGGAGAAGCTTGGAGACCTCAGTGTCGGTAAGAGGAGAGAAAGGTGGAAAAGGACAAGGAAGATGTGGAGGGGAAGAGGGGGAGGGGGAGAGACAGGCAGGAAGGTGTTGCAAATGTCTGCAATCTTACCAACAAAGTAAGATGCAATGTCATCTGCAGAGAAGCAGGATTGAGGTTGAGGAGGAGGGGGGCTGAGGAGAGAGGAGAGAAGGGAGAAAAGCTGTCGAGGATTAGAGGAGGAGTTGTGAATCTTTCATTGAAAGAAATTAGCTTTAGCGGTGGAGACAGAAGAGGAGAAAGCAGAGAGGAGAGACTTGTAGGACAAGAGATCAGAAGGCACCCTGGATTTCCTCCACCTCCTCTCAGCTGCCCAAAGCTCAGCCCTGCTGATTCGGAGGATGTCGATCATCCATGGGCTATTAAAGCAAATTCCAGCCTTTGGAGTGAATAGTGAGTTAGCTTAACAGGTTGTGAGAAGTTTGTATTTCCTTCTAATGACAGTAAAAAAAACAAACATTATCACACAGATAAAGGTTCACAGGAGTCGTCACAGGAAGGCAAGGGGGATTTTAGTTCACATCTGATCAGCAGTGCAGTGTGTCTGTTCTGATGGTGATCATTTCTCAATGACCTGTGACCAAACTTTTTAATAGTTTTTGGTTTTCTGAATTATACCGAAAAACCCCAACGTAGGAACACCAGTGTCAAAATGAGCCATGAGCAGGAAACTAAAATCATTTTTGATGTTAAACACAACTAAGGTGCTCAGATAAGAAACAAAATATTTACTCTCTGATACTTACCTGCTATTCTCTGAAAAAATTAAAGACAAAATAACAGAACCAAAAAGCAATCAATATTCTAGGCTACTACAGTCTGCTCTCCCTGTTTTCAGGCTTTAGTCAGTTTCAGAGCTTGTTCATAATCAGGTCTGCATTTCAGAACATTCACAGTTGCTTCTGTTCAACTTACTGGCCTGAAATTCAGAACTGAATGATTATGGTTAAAATTATAATCCCTATTATTTTGCTAAATATTGTGATTCCAATTTTTAATCACAAGTATCAGTCTGATTTAGGAAACAAAATTATTTTATATCACTTTATGCATCTTATAACATGCTCATATTTTTTCTTTGGCTCTTTTAAATCAGTGCATTATTCATGTGTCAAAGTTACAACACCTACAAAAGTTCATTTTCAATTTTATTATGGTCCTTATTTTAGTATTTAGTTGTGCGATGAGTTGTACGAATGATAATGATAAACTGGTGTGAAACCAAAGCATTTCCAAATTCTGTGTTCACTTTGTCACTTTCAACTGGCCCTGACGTCTCCTGCTCCTGTTCTGGCATCACAGTCCAGCATTTACCAGGTTCTGGGTCAATGTGCTCAGCATCCAAAAGTATCACAGTCTCCTTATCCTCAAACTCTCATAATATGCTGGATGGAAAGTGCTCAGTAATTCTTTGGAATTGAGTGATTTTTCCCAGTACCTGGAAAGCCTTTGATACTTCAGTATAGTCTGTATAAATACCTACATTTTGAAGTATGATTAAACTCTCACTGTCAATGTCATATATCTAGCATAAATTCATTCTGTGGCACTGTACCACTGAATTGCCCGGTTCTACTTTACTTTGCTGTGATAGAGGAGTAAGAAGAGATGGATGGGACCAATGTGAACAAAGGAAGGAAGGTTGGAGAGAGGAGAAGTTTGACTGACAGAAGGAGCTGTTTAACGCTTCTCTGAATGGAGCCATAATTACTAACTATTTACTAAAAGTCACAAAGTACACAGCACTACTCACCCCAGTGTCTGTAGTTTACAGTTTGGACTCCTCAGTCCAGCACAGAGCAGCTTCACTCCTGAATCTCCCAGGTTATTGTTGCTGAGGTCCAGCTCTCTCAGGGGTGAGTTTGATGACTGGAGAGCTGAGGCCACAATTTCACAGGACTCCCCTGTAAGACCACAGCTGCTGAGTCTGAAAGAAAGAGGTGATGTGTTAATATTTAACACTTAATATTTTAAATGTAGTATTGGTAGTGCTCACTGATAAAGAGTGATAATTAGGATTGTAAGATCTACAATGCTCTGAGGAAGATGTCTGTGCTACACTCTCCAACTGCAGCACTTTACACCTGAGAATAAGATGTCCTGCTCAAGTCTGACAGTTCTACAGCTGTGCTTCTCACCCAAATAGCCCCTTTTCCTCTATTCAGTTCGGTCAGAATTTGAGGCAAATGGCCCAGCTACCTTTTCCACAGTCTTTTACAGGCTAACTCTGGGCTTTAAGCCTCACTCATGGCCCTACTCATGCCCCTGAGCCAAGTGTGGACAGCAGGGCTAAGGATGGAGTTATCAGATCCTTTTATACTGTATTTCATTATGAAAGCAAATTCCAGCCTTTAGAGTGAATAGTGAGTAAGTTTGACAAGTTGTGAGAAGTTTGTATTTCCTTCCAATGAGAGTAAAAAAGCAAACATTATCACACAGATAAAGGTTCACAGGAGTAGTCACAGGAAGGCAAGGGGGTTTTTAGTTCACATCTGATCAGCAGTGCAGCGTGTCTGTTCTGATGGTGATCATTTCTCAATGACCTGTGACCAAACTTTTTGATAGTTATTGGTTTTATGAATTTTACCAAAAAACCCCAACGTAGGAACACCGGTGTCAAAACAGTGCACATCACTGAACCATCAGCAGGAAACTAAAATCATTTTTTGATGTTAAGCACAATTAAGGTGCTCGGATAAGAAACAAAATATTTATTCTCCGATACTTTCCTGCCATTCTCTGAAAAAATTAAAGACAAAATAACAGAAGCAAAAAGCAATCAATATTCTAGACTACTACAGTCTGCTTTCCCTGTTTTCAGGCTTCAGTAAGTTTCAGAGCTTGTTCATAATCAGGTCTGCATTTCAGAACATTCACAGTTGCTTCTGTTCAACTTACTGGCCTGAAATTCTGAACTGAATGATTATGGTTAAAATTATAATCCCAATTATTTGGCTACATATTGTGATTCCAATTTTTAATCACAATTATCAGTCTGACTCAGGAAACAACATTATTTTATTGCGTTTTATGCACCTTAAAACATGCTCAAATGTTTTGTTTGGTTCTTGTAAATGAGTGCATTACTCATTCCTCAAAGTTACAACAGCCACAAAAGCTCATTTTCAATTTTATTGTGGTCCTTATTTTAGTATTTAGTTGTGTTACAAGTTCTATGAATGATAATGATAAACTGGAGCCAAACCGAAGCATTTCCAAATTCTGTGTTCACTTTGTCACTTTCAACTGGCCCTGACATCTCCTGCTCCTGTACTGGCATCACAGTCCAGCATTTACCAGGTTCTGGGTCAATGTGCTCAGCATCCAAAGGTATCACAGTGTCCTTATCCTCAAACTCTCATAATATGCTGGATGGAAAGTGCTCAGTAATTCTTTGGAATTGAGTGATTTTCCCAGTACCTGGAAAGCCTTTGAAACTTCAGTATAGTCTGTATAAATACCCACATTTTGAAGTGTTATTAAATTCTCACTGTCAATGTCATATATCTAGCATAAATTCATTCTGTGGCACCGTACCACTGAATTACCCAATTCTGCTTTACTTTGCTTTGATAGAGTGGTAAGAAGAGAGGGATGGGACCAATGTGGACAAAGGAAGGAAGGCTGGAGAGAGGAGAAGTTTGACTGAGAGAAGGAGCTGTTTAACGTTTCTCTGTATGGAGCCATAATCACTAACTATTTACGAAAAGTCACAAAGTACACAGCACTACTCACCCCAGTGTCTGTAGTTTACAGTTTGGACTCCTCAGTCCAGCACAGAGCAGCTTCACTCCTGAATCTCCCAGGTTATTGTAGCTGAGGTCCAACTCTCTCAGGGGTGAGTTTGATGACTGGAGAGCTGAGGCCACAATTTCACAGGACTTCTTTGTAAGACCACAGCTGCCAAGTCTGAAAGAAAGAGCTGATGTGTTAATATTTAACACTTAATATTTTAAATGTAGTATTGATAGTGCTCACTGATAAAGAGTGATATTGAGGATTGTAAGATCTACAATGCTCTGAGGAAGATGTCTGTGCTACACTCTCCAACTGCAGCACTTTACACCTGAGAATAAGTCTTCTCAAGTCTGACAGTTCTACAGCTGTGGTTCTGACCCAAATAGCCCCTTTTCCTCTATTCAGTTCTGTCAGAATTTGGGGCTAATGGCCCAGCTACCTTTTCCACAGTCTTTTCAGGCTAACTCTGGGCTTTAAGCCTCACTCCCTTGTGGCCCTACTCATGCCCCTGAGCCAAGTGTGGACAGCAGGGCTAAGGATGGAGTTATCAGATCCTTTTATACTGTATTTCGTTATTAAAGCAAATTCCAGTCTTTAGAGTGAATAGTGAGTTAGATTGACAGGTTGTGAGAAGTTTGTATTTCCTTCCAATGAGAGTAAAAAAGCAAACATTATCACACAGCTAAAGGTTCACAGGAGTAGTCATAGGAAAGCAAGGGGGTTTTTACTTCACATCTGATCAGCAGTGCAGTGTGTCTGTTCTGATGGTGATCATTTCTCAATGACCTGTGACCAAACTTTTTGATAGTTATTGGTTTCATGAATTTTACCAAAAAACCCCAACACAGGAACACCAGTGTCAAAACAGTGCACATCACTGAGCCATCAGCAGGAAACTAAAATCATTTTGTTCATGTTAAACACAATGAAAGTGCTCAGGTAAGAAAAAAAAATGTACTCTATGATATTTACCTGCCATTCTCTGAAAATATTGAAGACAAAATAACAGAACCAAAAAGCAATCAATATTCTAGACGACTACAGTGTGCTTTCCCTGTTTTCAGACATCAGTCAGTTTCAGTGCTTGTTTATAATCAGGTTGTAATGACTCTGAGTCATAAGTATAATTTTCTGTGCGGTGTTTTCCCTCCCTGCCTGATGGTGGTACTATCCGCCCCGTTTGTGTGTTTTTAGGTTCTTGTGTTGCAGGTGGTGGATGGGGATTGGCCAGAAGAGAAATAGCGCCAACTTTAAAAGGCTCTCGGTCGGATGCCAGCCCACTTCGCTTTTTTCCCAGCTCCCTGCTTGACCATGCTGCATTACCACAGAATTTGCAGAATGACGGCAAAATGTATTTCTCTTGCTTGTGTATAACAAACCCTGTGCATAGAGCAGTCCTGGTAGCTGTAGGGGTGAGCAGCCTTTTCTTTTGTTGCTGGTATTTCGTTTTCTCTTGTTTAACGTTAGGGAGGTAGCTTAGCTGCCTGTATTTTATTTTCTTTTTTTTTGATGAGAAGTTAGTTAATAAAATTTAGATTGGTTTGTTTATTGTTTTGGCAGTGCTCTCCCTGAAGCTTATGCTACCTTCATATTAAAATAAATAGTCGGTTGTGGACTGCATACACTGTGGCCTTGGTCATCTTTGGGAGTGGGGAAAAAGGGGAAGTCATTTTTTTATGCAACGCAGGTCTCCCCTAGGCCGTGCGTAACAAGGTCTGCATGTCAGAACATGCACAGTTGCTTCTGTTCAATTTACTGGCCTGAACTTCAGAGCTGAATGATTATGGTTAAAATTATAACCCCAATTATTTTGCTAAATATTGTGATTACAATTATAAATCACAATTATCAGTCTGATTCAGGAAACAAAATTATTTTATTGTACTTTATGCATCTTAAAACATACTCATATTTTTTATTTGGTTCTTGTAAATGAGTGCATTATTCATTTCTCAAAGTTGCAACAGCTAGAAAAGCTCATTTTCAATTTTGTTGTGGTTTTTATTTTCATATTTAGTTGTGCAATGAGTTGTTATGAACGATAATGATAAACTGGTGTGAAACCAAAGTATTTCCAAATTCTGTGTTCACTTTTTCACTTTCAGCCGGCCCTGACGTCTCCTGCTCCTGTTCTGGCATCACAGTCCAGCATTTACCAGGTTCTGGGTCAATGTGCTCAGCATCCAAAGGTATCACAGTCTCCTTATCCTCAAACTCTCATAATATGCTGGATGGAAAGTGCTCAGTAATTCTTTGGAATTGAGTGATTTTTCCCAGTACCTGGAAAGCCTTTGATACTTCAGTATAGTCTGTATAAATACCCACATTTTGAAGTATGATTAAACTCTCACTGTCAATGTCATATATCCAGCATAAATTCATTCGATGGCACTGTACCACTGAATTACCCGATTCTGCTTTACTTTGCTGTGATAGAGGAGTAAGAAGAGAGGGATGGGAGCAATGTGGACAAAGGAAGGAAGGATGGAAAGAGGAGAAGTTTGAGAGAAGGAGCTGTTTAAGTTTTCTCGGTATGAAGCCATAATCATTAACTATTTACTAAAAGTCACAAAGTACACAGCACTACTCACCCCAGTGTCTGTAGTTTACAGTTTGGACTCTTCAGTCCAGCACTGAGCAGCTTCACTCCTGAATCTCCCAGGTTATTGTAGCTGAGGTCCAGCTCTCTCAGGGGTGAGTTTGATGACTGGAGAGCTGAGGCCACAATTTCACAGGACTCCCCTGTAAGACCACAGCTACTGAGTCTGAAAGAAAGAGGTGATGTGTTAATATTTAACACTTAATATTTTAAATGTCGTATTGATAGTGCTTACTGATACAGAGTTATAATGAGGATTGTAAGATCTACAATGCTCTGAGGAAGATGTCTGTGCTACACTCTCCAACTGCAGCACTTTACACCTGAGAATAAGATGTCCTGCTCAAGTCTGACAGTTCTACAGCTGTGGTTCTGACCCAAATAGCCCCTTTTCCTCTATTCAGTTCTGTCAGATTTGGGGCTAATGGCCCAGCTACCTTTTCCACAGGCTAACTCTGGGCTTTAAGCCTCACTCATGGCCCTACTCATGCCCCTGAGCCAAGTGTGGACAGCAGGGCTAAGGATGGAGTTATCAGATCCTTTTATACTGTATTTCATTATTAAAGCAAATTCCAGCCTTTAGAGTGAATAGTGAGTTAGCTTGACAACTTGTGAGAAGTTTGTATTTCCTTCCAATGAGAGTAAAAAAGCAAACATTATCACACAGATAAAGGTTCACAGGAGAAGTCACAGGAAGGCAAGGGGGTTTTTAGTTCACATCTGATCAGCAGTGCAGCGTGTCTGTTCTGATGGTGATCATTTCTCAATGACCTGTGACCAAACTTTTTGATAGTTATTGGTTTTATGAATTTTACCAAGAAACTCCAACACAGGAACACCAACGTCAAAACAGTGCACATCACTGAGCCATCAGCAGGAAACTAAAATCATTTTTTCATGTTAAACACAATGAAAGTGGTCAGATAAGAAACAAAATATTTACTCTCTGATACTTGAATGCCATTCTCTGAAGAAATTAAAGACAAAATAAAAAAGTATTCAATATTCTATTCTACGACAGTCTGCTTTCCCTGTTTTCAGGCATCAGTCAGTTTCAGTGCTTGTTTATAATCAGGTCTGCATTTCAGAACATTCACAGTTACTTCTGATCAACTTACTGTCCTGAAATTCAGAACTGAATGATTAGTGTTAAAATTATAATCCCAATTATTTACCTAAACATTGTGATTCTAATTTTTAACCACAATTATCAAACAAAATTATTTTATTGCACTTTATACATCATAAAACATGCTCATGTTTTTTCTTTGGCTCTCGTAAATCAGTGCATTTTTCATTTCTCAAAGTTGCAACAGCTAGAAAAGCTCATTTTCAATTTGCTGTGGTCCTTATTTTAGTATTTAGTTGTGTTACTAGTTGTGTTAAAAACAATGATACACTGGTGCCAAACCAAAGTATTTCCAAATTCTGTGTTCACTTTGTCACTTTTATCTGGCCCCGACGTCTCCTGCTCCTGTACTGGCATCACAGTCCAGCATTTACCAGGTTCTGGGTCAATGTGCTCAGCATCCAAAGGTATCACAGTCTCCTTATCCTCAAACTCTCAAAATATGCTGGATGGAAAGTGCTCAGTAACTCTTTGGAATTGAGTGATTTTTCCCAGTACCTGAAAAGCCTTTGATACTTCAGTATAGTCTGTAAAAATACCCACATTTTGAAGTGTTATTAAATTCTCACTGTCAATGTCATATATCTAGCATAAATTCATTGTGTGGCACTGTACCACTGAATTACCCAATTCACAAATATACATCCTTGTTGTGACTTGATTGTCATTTCTCTAGTTGTGTCACATTCCATAACATGAATTTATGTAACCAGGATAAATGTAACTGTGAGTAAAAAAATAGCTCTGTCCCTCATGGAGTGATGAGGGGTTGAGGGACAGAGCTACAATTGTGAATCTGTAGGGACTCAAAAAAGCGCCAAAATATTTTTGGATTCCAAAATATTTGTGGCAAAACAGGAACTATTCCTAGCTTGACAGTGTCACGGCCTCCCTGGGCAGATACTGCATGCCTGACCTTACTCTGGTTGTCTTTAAATTCGTCAATGCTAGCTATAAGGTTGCTAAGTTTAGTGGCGTGCGGCTGATACACTCTGCTTGTTTAAATACAATAAGAAAGAAAAGAGGACTGGCGTTGCCTCCGCCGCTTGTACCCAACGCTGGAGCTTCTCATTCCGCGGCCAGCTCACTCTTGTCGCTGGGGACGGACAGCCCGGTCTTGGAATTGCGAAGGCAACAGTTCGCTGCCCCCAGCAATCGGTTTGTTCAGCGTTTTCTAAAAGATCCCGACAGAATGTGCCAAGCGTCACGATGTTGCACAATTTAGTTGGTTTAGGATGAACAAGGAAAAGAAAACCATGGGGAAAAAACAATATTCGAGTGGAGTAGACAAGTTTTGGGAGATCCGCTTCCAGGATTTACCAGACGCCGCCGAACTGCGCGCACAAACCTCACTGGAAAAGCGTCTATCCAACTCACTCACTTATCACTCTCCGGGTCACAGAGTCAAACCACTCTCTCATTCATTAAACAATGTCAACCCTCTTAAAACATTGCATCCAAACAAGTCGAAGTGCTTTTAAGGGAGAGTAAAAATAAGATTATAAAATATTATTATCTAAAATGTATTATTTTAACAAAACATACATAGCATCATAACAGGCTCGTTTGGGACGAATAAGATCTCCTGGCATTCTTAAAGGGACAACATTAGATCTCAGTAAGAAACGGCCTGTCTGTAACAATTGGCTGGATCATCTGAAAACGTACTTGGACGAATTAAAGGAGAATCTCACCAACAGTCAAAGGATGGTCGATGAATTATTGAAAGAATTCAATACTCAGCTGGGGTTTTTTAAAAACATAAATTTAAGTTATTTTATCTCATCTCAACCCTGCACGTCATCATGACTGAGCAGTTTTCACGACAGATGGTCAGTTTTGGAATTATTTATTTGCCTGGGAATATTTACATTTACAGCCAAAATAAGAGAATTAATTATTTCCTGGATGCTATTCATCATGAATTCTGACAAACCAATCCTAATCTGAACATTTAATTCGGTGGGGATTTTAAACCAGCCCTAAATTAACATGGATTTATGACCTCACAGGCCCCAACAACACTGTAATCACACCTCCTTAACCAATATGATGTCTATGTTTGACCCAACCAGCATTTTAAGAGTCAGGAACCCTGATCAAATGGTCCAAAAGGGAGGAAAATGAATTGATCATAAGTATTATTGCATTTTGAAGTACATACAATGTATATAAACCAGAAGAAAACTGAACTAAATTAGCTCATTTGAAAAGCAAGGTGAGTCAACAGTACATCTGTAAAGTCGAAGGAGTTTCATAAGGACAAGCTATAAATGGCTGGAAGAAGGTGAACATATTATAATTACTTTTTAAGACTGGAACAACAACATAATATTTGAACTAAATTTAAATGGTATCTTGATTTCAAAACATCCCATGGAAATCTCAAAGCCTGCCAAGTAAATTTACAAAACACTATGTGGTCATTCAGGCCGTAATCTTTACACCTCCCAGATGGAACTACATCAGCACACAGACATCACCAACTAGGGCCTCCCACAGTCGACACACACAAAACAACAGCATGGATGATTCACACGGTTGGAGAGAAACCAAAATTGTAACTTTAATTGTAAAATGACATGAAGCTGTATTTGGCACCATCTTGGCTTGGTCAAGTAAAAGCTAGATAGCAAAGTGGAGGGTTTACTAGACCCAATGCAATTTGTCTATAAAAGTAACAGAGATGTTGTTTTAAACACAATTCAGCCACACCGACTGTATAGAAAGCATACTGTTTACTAAGTATGTGTATATATATATATACACACACACACATATGCAAAAGAACAGGACCAAAACTGACATTCTATGGTCTCTTCTGTTACATTGTGAGAAGAGAGTAGCTGGATAACAGAAATGTTGAATGTAGAGGGATATGTATATATACCATCAATCTGTGATGTTTAGCCACTATGATTAAGACCTATCACAGAACTTTATTCTGAATTTATTTCTACTGCTGGGCAAATATCATGCACGTAATGCAATTTTCTGTTATTCTGTAAGACAATACAATTAAATATTTATGATGTCAAAAAATATGAAAGTTGTAAAATGTAAAATGAAAAAAAATATTATCTCTACAGTTTCCTGTATTGAATATCATGTCTCATTCTTTCTTTCTTATCTCTTTCTCTTTGTTTCCAGTCTCTCCATCTCTGTCCCTAGTATTTCCCTCACTGTGTATGTGAGGGGCAGGATGGGAGGGGCCTTCTAGGGTTGGGGTGAGTTGGATTGGGTTGGACAGACTCAGGTGGGGGTATGGGAGGGACAGGCAGGTGGAGTGTTGGTCATGCGAGGATGACATGATCCTCCTGACAGGGGCAGCATCTAAGTAAAATTTTGTCTGAGTATTTGAGACATAGAGATTTGAACACTATTCACTAATTCACAAGCTATAAAAAAAACAATTTTTAAAACAATTTTGTAAAATATGTAATTCCATAACTGGGATTTTTAGTTTCCCAGAGCGTTCATTTCTGAAACTCCAAAGAATCAATATGCTTTTGAGAGAGTGAGCAGCACCCTGGTGGTGAGTGTCTAAACACAGGTCAAATACATGAGCATGTCATCAGCTAACACGACCGTTAGGAAAGTGGTGAGTGAGTTCCAAACTCAATCAAATGACTGGGCATCAGATACATTCTGTGTGTTGGTTTTGCAAACTGTGTTTGGATTGTACTTGAGTCTCCTGCAGATATCAACACTGTTCATCTCATGAGGACCTGGGGAGGAAGATGGCATCGCCACCAAATCCAACTCCACAACCATCGCCAAAAGAGCTGCAAGGAGAATCGGTCATCCAGTGGACAACAGAGGAGCTGTCATGCGAAATTTGATCCGTCCTGGAAATTTGATCCAGCCTGACGCAACAAAGGGTTCTGAACAGCAGACATAGCGTCCATTGCTATAACAACGCAGGACCATCTAACGTTTAGAGAGGTAGGAAATTAAATTGCTCGCAGTTCTGCAAGCCCATACCTCAGAGGAATTTACGCTACTTCATGAAGAGAGCGGAGTTAAATAATTATAGTGCAGTTTTGAGATTTTTACTATTAATGAGGATGTATTAAAGATGATGGTGACTACACTGAAGCTGACGTCTCATACCTAGTAATTTTTGCAAGGCAGTTTAATTTTTCAAAGATCAAGGTTCACCACCATCGTTTGCTTGTCACTATAATTTCACCAGAGACTTTAATCACGAACACTTACAAAGCATGCCCCTTTGTAAAATATGTATTTGCCTTTCAGTTTTTTGTTTTTCAATGGAGACGCGATATCAGCTTTTCAGAACCCATTGTTGCGTCAGGCTGGATCAAATTTCCCAGGCGGATCAAATTTCACATGACAGAGCCAGTGGACAGAACAATAAGGATGGCACAACACCCCACCCATCCTCCACAGACAGAGACCAAAATGCCCAGCATGACCTGTTTGGAGGTGAAGGTTCCAGGCCCCACCGAGATCTTTGAGGTTAGCTTTAAAATGCTAATGCCCTGGAGAGGTTCTGGAACCTCTATAGAGAGGGGAAGGATAAGAGTCCCTCAGTAATTTCACCATTGAGCCCCTGTCTGAGATGGAGAACAAACTGGTCACTGTGCAGCACTATAAGGAAGCCGTATAGGACCTCAGTGCTGTAACATGGTTTGTTTAGTTCAAATCTGACACCAGGAGGGTCCTAGAAGAGGGCAGAGTTTGTACAGGGGCCAGAAATGGCTGGGCCAGGTCAAACCCCACCCCTGCAGTAGGCAGAGTGAGCCACATCCCCAGCACCAGCACACTGGGGAACAACAGGGATGGGGTGTGCTATCACAGCATGCCCAAGCTGTGCAGGAAATGCAGTGAGCTCGCAACCCCTGTCACCGCCCCCAGCCCCTACCTCTTTACCGAGAGCACAAACTCCAAATTCAGAGAGGATGCTGTTGAGATGAGGAAGACATAAACTGCAGTAAAATTTGGCACTTAAGCTGGAAGAATAAAAATGCTTTAACTATTGAACATAATTTAATGTTGTAGATTCATTTCCTGCATCCTACTAGGTGACTTGTTAAAAACATCAAATTCAGATAAATGTATTTTACCATGGATTTTCTTTCATGCATACACACCCAGTGGTATAGTAGCGAGCAGAAAAATGGTTTCTGTCCCTTTGGAACAGATAATATAAAGTTTTGAAATTGTGTTTGTTAACATATTCTGAGGGAAGAAAGACGCTTCTGTTCATAATAAAATTAAATTCAAAATACAACTGAGTTTTGTTCATGGCACATTATTCTCACATAAGTATAAACTGTTCATACAAATATCAGTGTCAATCATCTGCATTGTGAATGATGTAACAGTACTCACTTGGCCTTCCTGCAGTTCCTCACTACTGGTACCAGTCTCTGATGACCTGCTGCTGATGTGTTGTACGTCTTCAAGTCAAACTCATCCAGGACCTCCTCTGACATCAGTAACACAAAGGCCAGAGCTGAGCATTGGTGTCGTTTCAGCTTTTTATCAGAAAGTCTTCCTGATCTCAGGGAAGTCTGGATTTCCTCCACAAGAGAGTTGTCATTCAGTTCATTCAGACAGTGGAACAGATTGATGGTCCTCTCTGCTGAAGACTCTTCTCTGATCTTCTGCTTAATGTCCTGGACTGTTTTCCTTATGCTCTCTAATCTGCTTTCTATGTCTGTCAATGTGTCTGGTGCAGGTGATCTGCTTCCTTTTCGTCCGAATAGTCTTCTGAAGAAGCCTATGAGTGATCTGCTTCCTGTCTGTGTCAGTGGTTCTCCTAAGAGAGTCTGAGTGGAGTCCAGTGAGAGGCCCAGAAGGAATCGGAGGAAAAGATCCAGGTGGCCATTCTTACTCTGTAAGGCCTGATCCACTGCACTTCTGTGTACATCAGACAGCTGCATTCTGTCACCCTCAGGTTTTGACTCTTCTGGTCTGAGTGCATTTCTGTTCTCATTTACACATGAATGAAACACAAACAAGGCAGCCAGAAACTCCTGAATGCTCAGATGCACAAAGCAGTAGACTTTCTCCTGATGCAACCCAGACTCCTCTTTAAAGATTTCTGTGCACACCCCAGAGTACACTGAAGCTTCACTGACATCAATGCCACTCTCTCTCAGGTCCTCTTCATAGAATATCAGATTGCCCTTTTGCAGCTGTAGAAAAGCCAGCTTCCCCAGTTTCAGGATCATTTCTGCATCTGATGCTGAGATCTTCTTTGGGTTTGTCTCATTGGTGCCATGATACTTCTGATTCTTCACATTGGTCTGAATGAGCAGGAAGTGTGTGTACATTTCAGTCAGAGTTCTGGGCAGTTCTCCACTGTCTGCTTTACCCAACAATGTCTCCAGAACTGTAGCAGAAATCCAGCAGAAGACTGGAATGTGACACATGATGTAGAGACTCCTGGATGACTTTATGTGTGAGATAATTCTGCTGGCCAGGTTCTGATCTCTGATTCTCTTCCTGAAGTACTCCTCCTTCTCTGGGTCATTGAACCCTCGTACCTCAGTCACCTGGTGGACACACTCAGGAGGGATCTGATTGGCTGCTGCTGGTCGGGAGGTGATCCAGAGGAGAGCAGAGGGAAGCAGATTCCCCTTAATGAGGTTGGTCAGCAGCACGTCCACTGATGCTGACTCTGTTACATCACAGCAGATCTCATTGTTCTGGAAATCTAGAGGAAGTCGACACTCATCCAGACCATCAAAGATGAGCACAACTTTGACTTCATCATGTTCAACACTTTCAATCTCTTTCAGCTGTGGAAAGTAGTGCTGGAGGAGTTGCATCAGACTGAATTCTCTCTCCTTCTTCAACTTCAGGTCTCGGAAAGGAAGAGTGAAGATTAAATTAATGTCCTGATTGGCTTTTCCTTCTGCCCAGTCCAGAATGAACTTCTGCACAGAGACAGTTTTCCCAATGCCAGCGATGCCCTTTGTAAGCACAGTTCTGATGTGTTTCTCCTGTCCAGGTAAAGGTTTAAAGATGTCATTGCAGAGGATTGCAGTCTCCTGTGTGGTTTGTCTCTTGGATGCTGCCTCAATCTGTCTGACCTCATGTTCATTATTGACCCCCCCACCTCCCCCCTCTGTGATGTAGAGCTCTGTATAGATCTCATTGAGGAGGGTTGGGTAGCCTTGCTGTGCCAAATCTTCAAATATGCATTCAAACTTCTTCTTCAGATCAGATTTCAGTGTCTGTTGAGCTTTTGTGAGCTTTTTTCCTGAGAAGAGGAAATATGACAGATAAATTACTTACTTGTATTCAAAAAACAATCAGCTGAAAACATTGTTATAAACTTTTCCCCTTGACACAATATTTTACACAAGTTTGTCACACAGTGTGTTACACATCACTCCAACAATCTGCACAAATGGTGAACAGAAGTTCTGCGATTCTGTCTTGTTCATGAAGACACACCAGAGTAGGGGAACTATAGAGCGTAAGGTTTTACCAACGTGAAATGAGATTAAGAGATTAAGTGAATCTACGAGATTAAGTGAACATGTACAGACAGATAATACTTGATCCATATACATATAAACCCATCATAGCAGTTGTTGCGGGGCAAGAGGAGGTGCCCCCCTCCAGCGCCGCAGTGCCCACCGACCGTCATCTCAAACCACCACTGGGAAAACAAGATCAGCACGCAGGACAGCGCCGGGCGTGCAGCAAAAGCGGCAGCACCCTGGAGAGCGGCGTCGGGCTGCAGACAACCCCAACAAAGACCACCTGCAGCCCTTCAGCAATCAACACAGCTGCCGCTACTCCAGGGTGATTGCGGGACTACTTAAGTCGCCGCAGTCTCATGGACGAGGAGATCTACCGTCTCCACTCTTGGGGCTCTAACTGGCTGTGTGTTTTCTTTTCACAGACTCTGGCTAAAAGACGAAGGAAACACGAGGTTCGCAGAAGACTATTTCCTGCCTGCCGGTCCTTTCGCCAGTATTTTGTTATTTGTATTTTTGTTTTGACTCCTGGTTGTGTTCACTGTCGCAGCGGTCTTTCAGCTGCGGGCTATTCTCTGTTTTGGTGGTTTTTCGTTATTAAAACGGGCTACGTGCCTAGTAAACTTACTCGCTCTTGTGTTTGCGCTTCATTGTGCCGCCCCACCTTGCTGAACCTCCCCGTTCAGCGTCACACAGTATAAATAATCAGGTATATCTGCTCTAAACTGTATAGTCAGCTTCACAACCTGGTGCAGAGGGCCACTCAGTTTAGATGAAATTTCAGAACTTTTTCTATATATGTTAAGATCGCTCAATTCTATTATCTAACAGTAATAATATTATAAATTGGCTGTTGGTGGAATGATGTATTCATCTTGTGATGCTGAAATGCTGAAAATGCTTTTCAGATGTTGGAATAGAACACTAAAATACGGTCTGTTTGGCACAGTCATATTTTTCTGTGTTATCTGGCATGTGCTCTCTTACTATTATTTTAACATATCCATTATTCTGGTGTTAAATGAGCACTACAGCCACTTTATGAAGAACTGCACCTTCCTGTGGTGCTCATTTGACACCACACTAAGGGAATAAGAGATACAGAAAAGTAGAGGCAGAAAACCTGCACTAACAAACATGGAAAAATAAGGATGTGTGATGCATCCACTCATTTAAAGGGAATGTGGAAAACATCCTGATTGGTCAGTGCATGATCAAAGCTTTAAATCAGTACTTTGCTCGATCTGCTTCTCTTTCAGACATTAAACTGCTAAACTGATTCTGCCAGAGCTTTTTTAAATCTGCATTGATGAGCTTTTTCCAACATTTATATCCTTACATAAGAGCCCTGTGTGTTGCACATCTCTCTCAGGGCCAGGTTTATGAAGGAATAGTCACAGCACAAACACATTCACTCTTTCGTGTCTTGTTTGCAGTTGCTAATACTGATAGATTAATGACTGTTTTACACAAAATAGTGTCTTACTCTTCTGCTCATCTCTCTCCAGTGAGTCAGCGAGATCCTTCTGCTTCATTTTCCTCAGGATATGGAGTGTGATCTTCAGAGATCTCTCACTGCCACAGGTCTCCAGCATCTTCTCAACTACATGCAGGGCCTCAAGGTCCTCCTGTTGTCTCTCAGAGCCTTCTGGGTAACACTGACTCAGATGGCTCTGAAACTGTTTCAACTCCTCCTTCTTCAACTTCATCAGAGTGCTCTGGAGAGACTGAAAGAGAGTTTGAAATAAACACATGAAGAGGTGTGCTGTATCAGAGTGACTGGAATAAACACATGAAGAGGTGTGCTGTATCAGAGAGACTGAAATAAACACATGAAGTTTTGCTTTTGATTGATGACTTTGTCGAGGCAGTAGTTCAGATTAATCATGCTTTCCCTGAGAGTAATTGAATTGTTTTGTGAATCTGGATAAACAGACTGCAGCATATCATTAGGCAAGACAAACTGTCCTCTCCATGTCCGCTGCAGATTCTCAGGTTCCCAAATGCTCACCATTTTTCAGTCCCAAGAATTTTTTATGCCCCAGAAAAGGCTGAAGTAACATTTAAAATGCTTATGATAAGAGGACTTCCGGTGGCTCCTTACTCACAATGCACGTGTAAATTTGAGCTCCGTCTCATTAAATCCGAGAATTATTGATTATACACTACAATTCAAATACTAGAGTACACCTTTCTTCAACAAATTTATTGCAAATATGTCAGGAACAAAGCCAGCCAAAAATAAATCACCTGACGGAGATTCACCAATTAAAAAGAGATTCAAGGACAACCAACCTACAGACATCTCGGATGCCGCCATCTTGACCGCACTGAAACAACAAGAAGAGAGACTAACTGCAATGGTTAAGCTAGCAGTAAGAGAAGCAGTGTTAGATCTTTTGTCAGGTGAATTATGGTCACTAAAAATCATGACTGAAGTTTCTAACGAGGCAGTTGTCAAGTTAAGTCAAGATATCTCCTACCAGGCCGAAGTTAGCAAAACACTCCAAGCTCGAGTGGACGCTGTGCATGTTAACATGCAAGTTATCAAGCAAGATCTGAACAAGTAACAGTTGGATACCACAGACCTCAGTGAGAAGCTAATCGAAATGGAGGATAGATTTCGTAGGTGCAACTTGCATCTGACTGGTCTACCTGAAGCAGCAGAGGGTGAGAATGCAAGTCAGTTCCTCCAGAAACATCTTCCTATATGGATACCGTCTCTCAAAGGTCAACCGATCGAGATTCAGCGAGCACACAGAATCTACTCCAGCCGCAAAGACATCAACTGCCCCCACACCCTCATCTTTGGGCTTCTCCGTTATCAGGACAGGGAGAGAATTCTGTGTGGAGCGCGGTCGCTTGATTCTGCTCCTAAGCACAGGGGATTGGAGCGTGCATTTT
This sequence comes from Albula goreensis, assembly GCA_022829145.1. Lineage (NCBI taxonomy): Eukaryota > Metazoa > Chordata > Actinopteri > Albuliformes > Albulidae > Albula > Albula goreensis. The sequence continues at coordinate 36,787,185 of CM040747.1, forward strand.
TCCCCGATTACAGCAATGTCACTGCACAGAGAAGAAGGAGCTTTGATACCGTGAGAAAGCTAATGCTGGCGAAGGGGCTCCGTCCATTTCTGATCTACCCCGCAATCCTCAAAATAAAGGTTAATGGAGTCACTCGTCAGTTCAAATCCGTGGAAGATGCTGAGCAGTTCCTAGCTACCTTGAATCGTCTTCCTTTGTCCACATCCTCCAAGTACAACGGCCTCCCTGATGAACCCTCTCAGTCACCAACACCACCATCACCACCACCACTTGACACCATGGACACGCTTCCCATTGCAGCTCCCTTTACCGATATCTAGCTAGCTGAGTTGCGGTAAGAAAATTGGTTGTGCAAGCAGTTAAAAAAAATAAGAATTTATTCTGTTGTATTAAGATGCTACGAGATTCTTTGTGTAGTACCCTACTCATTTACCTATTCGTGTTCTCGTATGGAATTTGGTTTCAAATGAGGTTAATCTCTGCATATAGTTAAACCCTGTTCTATAGTGGTTATTTGTCATTACAGACGCACGTTCTTTTCGAAACAACATTACAAGTTGGCGAAATGCCACAGTACTTTTTGATGGTTACATAAACTATAATCCAGTTCTAGTTATCTGATACCTAATAGAGCGAGGATTTGAGACGTGTATTGTTTTAAGCCACAGGTTTGAGAGGTTTTATGTTGTTCACCAGCCAAGGAGAAAACACATGTATGATCTCCTGCGGGTGGCTTTTCTTTGTTTCTTTGTATTTCCTGAGATTTGTGTTAAACTTTCTGTGCCAAAGCCTACATTTATTATCACTGTGTTACTTTCTGTTTGATTTAGTACTTCCTAATATCCTAGGTCTACAACTATGCATACGGGATGATGGGGGCTAATGTATTGTCGTGGAACGTACGCGATCTAAATTCCCCAATCAAGCGTACTAAATGTTTGGATTTTCTCAAGCGGAAGAAGATCTTGGTTGCCCTGATACAAGAAACTTATCTGAAATCAGATGACATCCACCGTTTCCAGAATAGAACTTATAAATATGTATCCTATTCATCTGCTACGAACAAAACTAAAGGAGTTGTGATATTATTTGAGAGGAAGTTAGATTCAAAAGTCGAATCTTCTGGGGGTGATGACATAGGAAGATTTACATATGTAAACGTAATAATTAATAATAGAAGAATATGCTTTGCCTCAGTGTATTGTCCAAATACATATGATCCTGCCTTTCTGAATACAGTGTCTAAAACCCTTTTAGAGTTCACAGACCATTTGCTTGTGATCGGTGGTGATTTCAATCAGATATGTGAAGTGACTTTAGATAGATCACATACAATAGGCCGAAGAAAGATGAATGATGAAATCAACAAATTCATGTCTGAATTGAATATCCTTGATGCGTGGCACCAACGAAACCCAACTACAAAGAACTACACATTCTTCTCTACCCGACACAACACATACTCTCGGATTGATTATATACTGATTTCTGCTTTTTTAAATCAGTTCATACATACTATTGAAATTCTCCCAATCATTATCTCTGATCATGCTCCAATACTCCATAGTTTCCAATTTCATCAAATCGACCAAAAACAAAGACCCAGATGGTGCTTCAACACTACCTTACTTCAAAATGAAGATTTTATTAAACGCCTCAAAACTAACCTCAAAGAATTTTTAGAATTAAATTTGAACTCTGCCTCATCACCCCAAGCTTTATGGGAAGCTACAAAATGTTTCCTCAGAGGAGAGTCAACATCTTTTGCCTCCTATATTTGCACGTCCAGACTGAAAACAATAACTGAATTGGAAAATGAACTAATTAAAGTTGAATCTGAACAAAAGGAGAACTTCTCCAGTCAGAAACAATCTAGGCTTCTAGACATTAAATTCAAGCTAAACAATTTACTAAGACACAAAGCAGAATTTACCATACACCGTACCAGAGTCACATACTACTCACAGGGCGAGAGCTCAAGCAGACTGTTGGCAGCTAAACTGAAAAAGAATGAATTTCATTCATCAATTAGTGCAATTGAGACTCAAGACGGTACCATTACGTATGACCCTGCGAAAATAAATGAGGCTTTTAGACATTTCTATTCCAATCTTTATTCAGCAGACCCTACACCTGACACCATGCCCCTTAAAACATACCTATCTGGACTTAAACTGCCCTCCCTCGCTGCTGAGGAGGCAGATCATTGAGTTCCCAATTCCTCTTCCAGAACTTAAAATTGCTTTAGCATCAATGAAGAGGGGAAAGTCTCCAGGCCTAGATGGTATACCACCTGAAATCTTGATGGAAATTTGGGAGTTTGCTGGTACACTTATTTTAAATTCTCTTAATTTTGCATTGGAAAAAGGATCATTCCACAGAGACCAAAATACTTCACTAATTATGGTCCTGTTGAAAAACCTCCCCTGAAATGCAGCAGCTTTAGACCTATCTCCTTAATCACAACTGAATTAATACTACTTGCTAAAGTCCTGGTCCAAAGAATGGAGCGTTATGTAGGGAAATTAATCCACCAGGACCAAACAGGTTTTTTGAAAGGGAGACATGCGTCTGATAATATTAGACATCTGTTACACATCATTTATGCCTCAGAACTCGATTCAAATCCTGCCTCTTTGTTTAGTTTAGATGCTCAAAAAGCTTTTGACCGTGTTAGTTGGGAATATCTGTGGGCAGTATTAAACCAATTTGGCTTTGGCAGCAATTTCATTTCAATGATTAAAACCCTGTACTCTAACCTTTAGCACGAGTACAAACAGGCAACCTACTCCCAAAAACCTTTCCTTTACAGCATGGGACATGCCAAGGCTGCCCCCTGTCTCCCTTGCTTTTCGCACTGTCACTGGAGCCATTGGCCCAAATGATTAGACTAGACCCTTCTATATCGCCCATTGAGCTACAAGGCACACAACACAAAATCTCCTGTTATGCAAATGATCTGTTGCTCTATTTCACAAACATCTCAACATCGCTACCTCGAATTATGCAAGTGTTCACTAAATTCGGGGAGTTTTCTGGTTATAAAATTAACTGGGATAAATCTCTCCTTGTTCCTCTAAATAGCCATGCAAAGCAACATGCTCTACCGTCTATTCCTCATATCAGTTGGCATAATTCTCCCTTCACATACCTAGGCATTAATATTATCAAGTTCTTAAACATTTCCCAAATCAACTATGATAAACTTAAGCATGAGATCTCCTCTGACCTTCAGAAATGGTCTACTCTTAAGATGTCTCTGCAAGGGAGGATATCCATTATCAAAATGGATGTTCTTGGGAGATTGAATTTCCTCTTTTCTATGCTTCCTATACCACCACCACCTAATTATTTTAAAGAGCTACAATCAATGACCACCAAGTTTATATGGAATGGTAAGAGGCCTCGCATCCGATGCCACACACTCCAGCGATCCAAATCCTCAGGGGGTTTGGCTCTGCCAAATTACAAACTATACTATTGGTCTTTTCAGTTAAAAGCAATACGAACCTGGTGTAACAGAGCTTCCTCCACACCTTGGCGCCTGATCGAAAAGAATTTAGCTTCACCACATAGACTGGAGGATTTGATCTTTTCTGGTATAAAACTGAAATTAGCAAAGAAGAAATTAGGCCCAATCATGACTAACTCCCTATGTGTCTGGTATGATATTCAAAAGCACTTGGGCTGTAAACAGAAATGGTGTGAAAATTCTCCACTCTGGTTTAACTACGACCTCTTACAGGATTCTATGCCATATAATTATGATTGTTGGGCTAACAGAGGTATATATACTCTAAAGGATATCTATAATGATCACTGGCTATTTTCATTTCAAGAGCTCAAAGACCGTTACTCTCTCCCCGGTTTCTTGTGGTTTCTGTGTCTGCAACTAAGATCTTCTCTTCGTGCCTATGGGGTGCCATGGGATACACTGTTACCGCCTCATCCTCTGTTTATGTGGGTGGATCCCTCAGCCTCGTCAGTGGGGCTTGTTTCTATAATATACAGCAAACTTATATCAGTACAAAACAGAACACTGGGGGTAATGGAGTCCTGGAATCACGATATTAAAGCAATAGATCTGGGCCTTGATTAGGACATCATCTGGTCCAATATCTCCATAACATCAAAAAATCCTGCACATCAACTTATACATTACAAATTTATTCATAAACTATATATGTCCCCATATAGGAGATTCAAAATGAAGTTAGTGATCAGTCCAGAATGTACAAAATGTATGGAGAAATCCATAGGAACATATATACATATATTCTGGGAATGTCTGGGGGTGTCCCAACTCTGGTCTCAGGTTTCAGCGTTCCAAAACTTCTGTTCAACGACGACTCTTCCTTAGATCTTAGACTCTTATATAAAAAGCTGATTTTCGCAGGATTAAATGCTGCAGAAAAGACTATTATACACTCATGGTTCACTCCAGCTGCTCCATCGTTAAAAGATTGGCTAGGACACTATAGAAACATAGCCAGTATTGAACGGTCTTTGGCAGTATCAAATAAAGCACGCACTTCCACAATCTTAGCATGGGATACACTCATCTGGTCTTTAACTAACCTACCCACTTCCGATACGGTTTTGACTCAACAAGAATAACAGTAATACTTACACACAAACACAAAAATGTACTTATGTAAACTAGAATAAGGAATTTCATATATTTATGCCCCCTTTTTTTTTTGTCTTTCTCCCCTCCCTCTCTTTGTTAATCTGAGTAACACTATCTGTAACATTATTTAAGGAATTCAACCGGTAAAGCTCTGGCCAAATGTACAAGTTGTGGAACTCTGTATGTCATGTAAGTATATTTGTCAATAAATAAAAAAGTTGATCAAAAAAAAAATGCTTATGATGAAAGGGATGAATCTGGTCCTAGATGATTGGCTGAAACCACATTCCAGCTCTGTGTTTATTCTTGTGTTGTGCTCCAAACATCCAAACACAAAATTGTGATTCATTAGAATTAGGGGTTTTTAGCAGAGCACTTCCTTTGAATGTGTGCAATTACACCACATCAGAGTGAGAGGTTAGTCATTCTCATAGTTATGAGCCTGAAAAGAGAGGTGAAATAAAGAGAATTCTCCAAGCCAAACCCTATGATGATTAATACATAGGTAAAGAGATATCACACCTTTTTTGTGGGGTTTACATCCATACACTGCTCTTTCCTCTCTGGACTCTCCTGTTCCAGACAGCTGGACTCTGCTGATTGCTGGACCCTGCAAAGAAGTTTGTGAGGAATCAGAGATCAGACAGAAAGAAACAGTGAATTAAGAAAAAAATACATAAGAAGAGTGCATTACAATGTTTTAGAGAAGCTCAATCATTAGACCTCTGTCTTGTAAAAACCGGGAACACGATGCGGGGGGGGGGTTTGTGGGGCTGGGGTGTTTGGGGGTAGGTTGGGTCACTCATACTTATATCAAACAGTGAACCTGTGGGTAAAACGTACCTCACCATATAATTAACCAATGAAATAGCCTTTGGGGTGTGAAACAAAAGTTAATAATTGTTCAAGAAATTTTAAATTCTGTGTATAATGCTCATCATATTGCTTATGTTAGTACCTTGACACTGTGACATTCTGGTCCTGTGGTTTAGGCAGAGCTTTTTCTTTGTGTTAAGATAAAGGCAGCTGAAGTTGTTGATATGTTACGCCTAACAGAGACATATGGACAGAGCCTTTTTGACAATCACACTGTCCATATGAAAATTGTTGCAGAATGGGATTGGCTTTTTGTCCACTGAAGGCACCTGCTCATGTAAACACATCAAAGGTGATGTTCTGGGCAAATCCCAAAACAGCCACATCAGCTAATTTTATGATTCCCATTTTAAGGTGGTGTACAGTCTTAGTTCCTTCAACTCCTAGGTCTCCCCAGCCTTATGGAAACTAAGGAGTGTATGGTGGAGGCAGCAAATGGAGACAAAACTTCCAGTTAACCTCATCCTCTTACTGCAGCTCTAACTCACAGCACATGGAGACAGAGCTTCCAGTTAACCTCATCCTCTTACTGCTACTCTAACTCAGAGCACATGGAGACAGAGCTTCCAGTTAACCTCATCCTCTTACTGCAGCTGTAACTCACAGCACATGGAGACAGAGCTTCCTGTTAACCTAAACTTTTTATTGCAGGTCAAACTCACAAAAATGGAGGAACTGATTTGTACATTTACTTGTGCAAACTTACTTACACAAGACTATGGCGAGTGAGATTGAAATATAATGAAAAGTAGTGTAAACATCAACCTTTTTACTTACCTTGGGTCAGCTGTGGATTCTCCTCTGAATTGAAGTGGATTGTCCATTGACCAGTCACTCTTCACTGACAGACAGCTGGGTACAGGTGACCCTGCTCTCTCCACCTGGACCCTGTGAACAAAACATGGAGACAGAGCTTCCAGTTAACCTCATCCTCTTACTGCAGCTCTAACTCACAGCACATGGAGACTGAGCTTCCAGTTAACCTCATCCTCTTACTGCAGCTCTAACTCACAGCACATGGAGAAAGAGCTTCCAGTTAACCTCATCCTCTTACTGCAGCTCTAACTCACAGCACATGGATACAGAGCTTCCAGTTCACCTCATCTTCTGACTGCAGCTCTAACTCACAGCACATGGAGACAGACCTTCCAGTTAACCAAACCCCTCTTACTGCAGCTCTAACTCACATCACATAGAGAAACAGATTTTTACATTCACTCAAATTTACTTCCAAAATTGAGAACATTATTTCAAGTTTTTGTGAACACCAAACACAGGTAGAATGTATTTCAAATCCAACCATTTGCCAAAAAGTTGTTCCCACAATGAACATTTCAAGAAAAGTCTGTCATCTTTCCTTGTGTACACTATTTAAATGATGATAAATCACTGAATTACATTAATTCATACTGCACTGTAAAATTATTTTTTTAAGGTGTAAGGCATTTTAAACTAAAGTATTATCAAATTAAATTTTCACAAGCATGTTATCAATAGATATAGTCAGTTTCCAAATTTAAAGGCTTTTAATCCAATTTTAATTCTGATTGTTAAATGTTGTCTCTGACAAACATATTTTCTGACAATCCTCACTTTTCGAGGTTAAACAATTAAATAACTCCAAAATTATTTCAGATCTAATCTGTGTATAAAACACAAATGCAATTTTTTTTCCTCAAAATTGGATTTAATTTATTTTTTTAAGGAATAATTAATCAAGCTTTTCTGGCTGGCTTGTCCCAGGTCTTAAGAATGGGTGATATGCAGTATATGTCTTCCTATTATCCACTGCAGATATGTACAAAATTCATTGTTTTATTTGTGATTAATCAATTTATATAATTATATATCTGATTAATGCATTTATACCTCTTGCTGTCAGGGCTGGAGGCCCCAGTGCCGGTCTCTGGGTCCTTAGAGACACTCATTTTAGAAACCAAGGAGTCTGAAATATATCAGTACAGGTTGGACCATGAGAGGGTTCTGACCCAGATCAACAGACCTGTAACCACACAAAATAACAACATACTGAATAAACAGAGGTAAACACAAAAACATCCTGTACACTACAGTTATACAGACAAATGTGCAATATAATTACATGTTGTTTCTATATACTAACTGTGAATAAACACAAACACACCAAACATGCACACATACATAGTGTATTATTTCTATATTATAGAATATATAATGTATAATATATCATGCACATTATTACATGATAAATGGCACTACAGTCAGAATGGCAGAGGGTCAGAGGGTGGTAGCTGAGAGATACAGGTGCATTTACTGTGGGGTTTTATCATTAGGTACTTTAACACCTCTAGACTCTGGTCATAATAGAGTTAAGCCCTCTGTGTTATTGGACCCAACACTGATAATCATAATCACAGGGTAACTGGGTATATCTGTATTACCATGTCACACCCCCTCCTCATCTCACTTCACTGGCTACCTCTAGAAGTGTAAAACCTTGGTGCTCGCCTACAGGGCAGTGAATGGAACTGCTCCACCGTACCTCCTGTCAATCTTCAAACCCTACACCCCATCAGATCTCCCTGTTCTGCTACCACACCATGACTAACTGCCCCCTCCCTGCACAGTCACACCTCCCAGTCATGATGCCTGTCTGCACTGCCCCCCAGTGGTGGAATGAACCCCCCACTGTGATCAGGACAGCAGAATCATTGGCCATGTTCTGACACAGACTGAAGACTCCCCTCTTCAGACTACATCTTTGTACACACTAGGGTTATGGTATTTTATGGTTTATGATAATGATGGTCATGATTTTCTCATTATGGCTGATTATGAACGTGTTGGTTGTACTCAGGATTTGTATTATAATTAACCTGCATTAGTGCTTTAGTGATGTTACATACAGTATATACTCACTGGTCTGGGAATGGGCTGAGTCAGGTCTGGCCCTATTGCTCATATTAATCTAGTGAATACACTTATGATCTCCCACACTGTAAGTCACTCTGGATAAGAGCATCTGCTGAATGACTGTAATGCGATGTAACGTATTACAACGGGAACGTGCATAGTTAGATCAATGACACACTGGAAATATGTATATTTAGGTACAAGAGCCAAGAAAAGTTAAACAATATACTTAGGGGTCATTTCAGTCAGTTAGGAACCTTCCGAAGCAAAAAACACTGTTCGAACACAGCCCGGGATCATATTTTGGTATGATAATGTATGTAAAATTTATGACAGGCTTGTAGTGAAGCACTTTATTAACTTAATGGTGTATGGCTGTATTTGGCTCTAACTATTTGGCCAGGAGAGGTTGAGGGCTCCTCCCATGAGATTGCTGTCAGTTCCAATTCCCTCCTTCAGCCTGGAGGTAATGCAGGAACTTGAACAGCAATAGCCTCACTGACAGGCCATAGTCTGGCAGCCCCTATAGCCTGGGCACCCTGGGACAGCTGGAGAGTGACCTGGGAGGATGTAGTGTCCTGCCCTCTGGGCTTCCTGAGGGAGCTGCTATGCCTAGCAGCAGGGGAAGGCTACACACCCAGTGCCTGACAGGGGCGCCCCCTGGTGGTCTGAGGCCTGAACCCCTCCTGGAAAGGGGCACAGTCTATCTGGGGAAATGGATCCCAGGCGTGGGTGCTGGGAGAGGTGGAGGTGGAGAGAGGAGCAAACTCCATGGCTCCTCCCATAAGCTCTTGTCTTTATTTGCTGTTTTTGTCACACAGGTTCCTGCATGGAGGTACACAGCATTCTGCTAAGGTGCCAATGCAGAAGGCTTTCAAAGGCAATGGGAGATAACACTCTCATTCATTTACTATATGTTACACCCAGCACACACCTATACACACAACATGTAAACTGTATAATGAAGTCCAAGTGTTTTCATACAGCACTTGCACTCTGTTTTACTACCATGTAACTAGCAAAAATTGATTTTGATACACCATAAATGCACTTTGTTCATGGTTGTTAAAATACAGCTCTAATTGTCATTTGTAATACTATTCAGAAATAAGGCAACATCACTTTTTGATTGAAATTAATAGAAGCATATCTTTGACCCAAACTTCTACTTAAAGGTGAATACCTGAAGAGGCCATGAAATTGTTTCAGCCACCCTCAGTAGACAGTAACCTGCTTGTCCTTAACCCCTAATCACAGCACAGGTGAAGCCCAGGTAGCATGAACACACAATTGCTCATCTATAATCAGAGGCAGTTATGACTCAATACAGAGGGATTTAGAAATATATATAAGCTTTCTGTCCAAGTTGTCAATAGCCAAAAAAGTGTGTTATTTGACATACAGATAGGCAGATAGATCCTCAACACACACCACAAATCCATCACAGTTAAATACACCACACACACTCAACACATAGATTTTCTACACACAACCACATACAAGAGACCCACTTTTCCCTAAACACACATTGTAGACACTCTTACACAAAAGCAGTTTCTACCCAAAACACACCTTCAAAGGTTCAATTAAATCTCAGTTGCTCAAGTTCCACAGGAACTGCATATGGACGAGATATATTGAAGAATCCACAATAACTCTTCAAAGCATTGAAACCAAGAGGGTTTTCCACATCCTTCCTCTGACAGGCCAGGAAAACCTTTCTGACCACAAAACAACAGACACAAGGAAAATCATTCTGCTCATCACCACTTACTGGGCATTCAGTCAAGCAGAAAACAGGAAATAAAACACAATATTTCCAGAACCCTACAGAACACCAACTTGCTTCAAGACTACAAAATCATCTCAGCCAGCAAGAAAAAATTAAAACTTCAAGGACCACCTGGTAAGCGGCAAACTACCAGCAATCAGCACAATACCCACACAAGGCCCAGTATTCTACAAATAGGACACCACAGTCAGGAAAAACAACACAAACACAACACTATTCGTGATACAAAAATCACAGTTGACACAAATAATTAAATACATGTTTGGTGGTGGTGCTCAGGTTTAACAGAAACTGCACACAAGATGCTGACTTTGAAAAGGACACCAGAACCCTCTTTAATGTCTTAAAACCAAAGGGTTATTTCCAATCAAACAGAGCCTGATCAGGATCCTGGGAATCACAGACCACCTTCAGGACTACAGAATCATCTCAGTTATTAAAGAAATCTCAAAGACCATCTGGTTAGAAGCAAATTGGTATTTAAAACACAAGCCAGTGCAGTAAAGACCAACAGTACAAACCTGACATACCTTAACAAACAGACAAATACAGTTAACACAATAAGCTATGAATTAATGTAATTACTGTGGCATTAAATATATAGGTGAGACAGGGAACACAATCAGGACTAGATTAGCACAACATTTGTATAACATTGAAATCTACAGAGACACTGACACACACCTAATGGCTTAATTCCTTCACCATAAACTTGAGGCGCTAAAAATATCCAGCCTTCAAACAAACACTAACTGGACACCAGATGATTGACACAGGGCAGAATAGAATTGGATTATAAAACTCAAAACTAGGTCCTGTGAAGGACAAAACAAACATTGAAACTCCCCTCAGTGATGTATGGGAGCCATTTCTGTGCCAGAACACTCCCATAATGCTCCGTCTCTCACTCTCACAAAGCAATTGTACTTATTCGACCAGGTTTATTGGCCCACAGTTTATTAGGGGATGTGCATGTTTTGTAAATTTATACAGTTTGTCTTCTCGGACTGTTTTGTGCCATGGTTGAAAGGAGCACTGGTCCTCTCAAACATGGGAATCCTTTTAGCCTGGAGGGGTTCTTATACACTGGAAATTTGAACGTTGTTAGTTTGCCAGTTGTACAAGTCCTTGGACAGTTGAGTAGTCTATTTGGATTAATTTTATTTTATTGGATGACAGTTTGTTTTCTCTGCAGCCAAATTGATCGCAAAAATAATTTTTTTTTTTTTTTTTACTATTTTCAGTAAAATACATATATTTTTGTCTATTAATATTTTTGACAAACCAAATAAATGTATATCTGTTCAGGTAAAGCCCATATAACATATTCAACATTAAATATTTCAATATTTATCATAAAAAAATACATTTTTTAAAATTAAAAACCTTTGCAAAATGTGCAGGCCCACTTTGTGGAAAAAGGGAAAGCATAAGACTGTTGAATGGGTTAGAGGACCTGTTAATGAGGTCAAAGGAAGTAAAACAGACCTGAGGAAAAAGAAAATTGGTTGATCTTTAACTGTTAGCTATTATGCTTACATGTTCAGCACTGGGGTCTGTGGGACCCCAAACAATGAGGAAGTAAAGCCAACAGAACACAAGGGGTTAATTAGAAAAATGTCAGAGTCTCCTTTAAGTCACTCACCAAAAAACTTTCATCAGAACCGAGGTCAGGTATGAATTGTCAAGAGAACATCAGAAACCGCTGAAGGCAACATGTAGAATAAAAAAACAGAGCTCCATTAGAGGATCTTAAATTGAGTGTTGGTGTTTATCAAACACAACCGTTAAGGGAGGGAAACACTGGGCTGCTGGCAGGAGACAGAGCTGTAAACCAGACTGACTGGTTTTCAGTTTCATGATCTTGCTTGCCTTTTGATGCATTTGAAAACAGTACAGTTTTTCATAAATCTAAAATCAACCACCATTATCAACATATCAGACCTGCAGATTAAAAACACTTGGTTAAGTGTCCAAGAGAGTGTGTGTTTATAATGCAGTGCTTATAGTACTGCCATACACAGGGCATATCAGTCAAACATCCATGCTAGGATACTGACTAAAACATATTATAAAACCTAATGCTTATTCTACCAGACCTTATAAAATGGATTATCAAGGCTAACACTCATTCTATAACATTGATCATCAAGGTTAACATCAATGTTAGTATACTGACTATGTTATAAAACCTACTTGTACCCTTCCCTAGCACTTTAATAATCTTGTTCCCAAAGAAATGCACTTTGTGTTGTAAGTCGCTCTGGATAAGAGCGTCTGCCAAATGCCTATAATGTAATGTAATGTAATGTAATGTAAAATCCATGCTATGATATTGATTATATTACAAAGGGTAGCATGCATGCTAAAATAATGTATAAAACAATCATAAATCTAGCATGGTTATGAGAATACTGTATAAAATGGATTATTAAAGCTAATATCCATGCTAGGTTACTGTATAAATGGATTATAAATGCCAACTGAAGAAAATGTAGCTCTAAGACTACATTACCCAAGGGAAGTTACTGTGGTACTGAACATTATTTATGAACTTTGTAATTGCCATACTATTCCATCATAGAGTACGACCTCACTGGAATTCAAGATCTGATCACAACGAAATAGGATCTTATTTTATAATAAAGGAAATTAAAGTTCTTTCAGCGATCTTGCTGCCTTGAAGAGATTTTTTAAAACCTGGTGACCTGTTGAAATATATTATTAAGACTGTACTCACATGCACAGAGGTATGTATTGTTGAGACCGTTTTTTCTTCTCTAGTTCTGAACTGAATCTGATTCTGTCTGTATTTTTATTATCATGGCGATCTGCATATTCTCCTTTCAGTTTGAACTTGAAGAATGGGATGCCATCTGACCAGTTATAAGTGAAGAATTTTCCAGTAAATCTGCCAGTAGATAGAAAGCCAGTTTCACTTCCTTACATTTAGTATTTGCTCATCATGGGAGTCTCAGTTGGTATTTTGATCAGAAAGAGAGAGACAGATGCACGCTGCTCTAATTGTTCCCCAAATGTGGATTTATATAAATAACAAAATGTTCTGCACTGTTGTGAAAGATCACAGTCTTTGTTTAGGGCTGGAAGAGAGACACAGCACAGCAGCCAGAGTACAAACACTCTGAGGGGTGGCTCCCCTTCCAGTCACATGTACTCTAGGTGGCTGTATGAGGGTACTGTTACATATTTACATACCTGGGCGTGATCTAGCAAAATCAGGTGACATCATGTAGCTGCAGTTATAGTATGGTATGGTTTAGAAGATTTTAGAGAGTGATGCAAACAGCTTAAAGGAGGAGCACAGTACAGGGTTATACAAGATAACAAAAACCAGAATACTGAAGATCCTCACCATAGCTTATATACAGCAAACTTTCTTTTAGCTTCCACACCCCCCTTTTGCCCTTAGGACAGTAATCATCATGTATGAGCACCTTTGGCCCATGGATCTTGAGACCCTGTGCAGTACACAATCTTTAAAGCATGTTTGAACAGGTCATATTACACATTCACACTCATAGCGTCTGAAGTGTTTCTCTTCATCCTCATCCAGTGAAATCCCAGCGAGTGACAGGAGAGGAACATTCACAGACTGAGAGACCGTAAGTACAGCGATCACCTTATTCACACATGCAGAACACAAAGCTTTCCTGCACGCAGTTATACACTCTAAGACTACGATACACAGCACAGCAAGCAGCTCATATCACAACTCTTCAGCACCTAATGCTCCTAATGCATTCTCTAACCAGCTGCTGACGCCCAAATCACCTGGATTATAGTCACCATATTTATGATCCTCAGCTTCTTGGTCTGGGACAAGAGCAACACTTAAGACTCTGTGAAAGCTGAGTTTTATCATAAGTTTTAAGTTGAGGGAAGAAGTCGTGTTTATTTCTATGATTGATGATCAAGTTATTAAAGTTGTATTCATCGGCTGCGGCATTAAAATTTCTGTCCAGCACAAACACACTCATCGCGTTAAAACCCCAAATCAATAATTCAGGATAGCTCAGGGTTCAAATTTAAAGCAATAAGTCGGATGAAATGTTCATTACCAGATCATGCATCACGATTCTCCCAGAAGCAACACCATGTAAGAATATAGTTAGACCCAGCAGCACTAGATCTACTACATTGCAGTAATTCTCAGTCTATGTACATCTAGAGTGCTAAACATGTAAGATTCATGCTGAAAGTGATGAAGTCCTTGTTGCTCTTTTTAAGCACATCTGTCAATTGGATGACGGGTGCTCCATGTGTGACTCTGTGAGACTCAAACACATCCAGTGACTCGTCTGACAGCCTTTTGCTCAGAGATACCTAATTTCACCTTTGGTCACATTGGTCTGAATGTTGCAATTAATGGTTCGTATTTTCTGAAATAAGTGTTGATATATGATGATGCACACTCTGTCACGCTGTGTTTGAAAGTAAAGTTGAAACTACCCATATTATCATATGGCATCAGTGCTACTGTCTGTATGTTAGATAATGGGCCTCATGCAGCAACATTCTCTTAAATTTCACTTACATTTTCTCTTAATTTTCCGTTAAGAGAAAAAATAAGAGAAGTCAACTCCAGATGCGTCAAACGTTCTTAACCATCCAAATCTGCTCTTGCTCAGGCATGCTGAATGATGAACACTAAACACTACATAAGGGCAGATGTTGTGCCATGTGCAAGTACTCTGGCACATGCCCAAGAATTGGAGAGATGCCACCAAAAACAGGCTTTAACAAGAACTTCAGCAGGAGTGAAATCGATATACAGGTATGTATCGCGTAGCGTACACAATACGTTCTGTGAAATAGTACGTTATGTGTTTTGGACGTTGTGCGAACACCATATTATTGTATATACTTTGCAAAACTATCGGATACTGTGGTGTACCTGTATAGACTAAATAGTCAAGATACTGTACACATATAGTACTGTATATCAGCTAATGTATCTGGCAAGGTAATATATGGGTTAAATTGTTTCAGTTCACTCCGTCCTGTTCTCCAGTCGGGATTTCTGAACTCAATTATAACCTTATGGGACCATGGACGTGTATGCTGTCAGAGGTTGCCCGAATGGACGTTATGCGGTGCATACCTGTACTGTTAAATAAGCTTAAAGTAAATGTGATTTTCCAAAGCGTCTGTATTGGCATTACAGGAAAATCAAAAACCCAGCAATGGCAAAACATTTTTGATTCTGTAAATGCTGTGTCCGCAGAGGAACACACAGTAACTGAAATTAAAAGAAAATGGTTTGATATGAAAACAAAAATGATGAAAAAGAAAAACGCCTTGCCCAAGCCAAGCACTCCATGATGATAACTGGAGGAGGGGGCGGTCTCGCAGTAGGCCTAAGATTTGAAGAAATGATTGGAAAGGTGGAACTGACAGGTGTCCAGTCAGACGTTCTCCTTGCATCAGTTTTGAGCATCAGAATGGCTCAGCAGCCATTTATCCATCTCATCAGATAGATCTGTGTGATCTCTAAAAACATGTTCTCTACATAAGGCCTGGATGGCCAAAGCATCTCAGAGCAGAATGTAAGCCATTCAGAAGCTGAACGCATACAATATCATCAAGGGTTTTTATATTCTTAATTGGGATCAATGGGCCAATCGTATTTCTTTAGCCCACAAATTTCGTAATACAATCATTACAATTACTCTAAAACACATAATAATTACATTTTTTTATGTTCCTCAAATTTAAACCTTATGTTTCCTTGCGTTGGACAAACAATTTGTGGACTTCTAAAATTTCTCTTACCTAAGAGAAGAGCAAAAATAAGAAAACATTGGTGAATCCCAGAAATCAGTGGGCACTAACAAAATAAAAACAAATCATGGATACGATCAAAAATGAGAGGAAATTTAATTTACTTGTTTGGACTGAACAAACCCTGTTTGGAACTAACCAAATCATTATTGACTTACTTGTGGTTTTTATTTAAAGGTACCATTTCATGTAAAGGTACCCCTTAGATCTGTCACAACAATGCCTTGGATAATGCAGTCTTTTAGCTGAGCTACTAGCAAAGTGCACATAGAGCAGAACTGGCTATATTAAAGGAAGAAATTACATTATTTAATTTGTGAACTTCCAACCTTTGAGGACTTCTCTGAAGAGAATATACTTCTTTTTTGGAACACAGTCCTAATCTAATTCATCTGCTTTTAATATGCACTGATTTAACTCACTTCAGAATGATAGGCCAGAGATGTCAAGCTCGAAGATATGATTCAGTACATTCTGTGCCACAGTCCGATACAACTAGATGAATGTTCAGTGGTAATTCACAAATTTAGAGGGAAAAAAACCAGTATGATACAAAATTATTTCAGCACATTCATTTCCACATTACCATTATCATGTTTAAATTTGACATCATAATGATGTAGTAATTAATTGTTTGATCTTTATTTCATAACTAGATATAGAGTTCCAGAAAAAAAACTGTTAGCTTGCCGAAGGCTTTAAGAGTATGTTTAAAACTGTAGGCTACCTCCTAAAAGTTAATAATAAGATTACAATATAAGAATATAACTATTAATTGAATGATTAATTTAATATAATTATACCTGAACAGCACTGCAGTGTCATTATATCTGCTAGGCTACAGTATCAGACTTGTACACAATACATTATAATATCTGTAGGCTACAAGGCAGTATTAATGTAAACAGCAGTGTTTATCATTACACTTGTGCAGTCAATACTGCAGGTATGCATTAATTGTTTGCTCGCAAAAAGGCAAAGCAGCTAGCTAGCTAACCTGAATTCTAACAGTAAAATTAGCTAGCTAATTGTACAATTAATAGATCATGATGCAGTTATACCGCACATATATTACACACAACGCACTTTATACAACAGTTAGCTCCGACCGCGCATTGAGATTGTCCGAGTCAAATTCCATTAGTGCAGTATAACATCATAGCGAGAGATAACGTTATCCCAGTATCTTTGTGTCAAAAGGAAAGTTATTTCAAAATATCAAGTCAGGTAAGGTAGCTAGCTAGTGGTATTAGTTAAATTAAAAGTAAAGTTACATGTTATCACTGTCGCTTCGTGTCACTAACGTTAGCTTGTTAGCATGCTCAGTATTACACAAATATTAAGTCAACGGACACCGTTTTTTAAAGGTTTATAGTTTAAAACAAGAATAAATCTTATAGTTTGGATAGGTACAAGCAACGTAGCTAGTATTATTCAAGTTAACAAATTTGGTATGTCTAGTTTTGAAAGTAGATAATATTTAGGACTGTAATCCTTACCGCTGAAGTAGTTCATACAATTCAGATACTGACGCATTAAATCCGTTTGAGAGCCGAGCAGCGACCGTTATAATTGTTGCTTAGTAACGTTAGCCACATTAGCATGCTCAACATTCCACCAATGTTAAGTCAATGGAGGCAATTTTTTTAAAGCTTAATAGTTTAAAAAGTATGAATCGTATCGCTTAGAAAAATACAAGCAACCTGACCAGTGTATCCACGGTTCTGGTGGCCAAGTTTGGTATGTCTAGCTTAACAACTGTAGGAGGAGATACGTCCGGAAGAATCAGGAATAATAATAAGAGGTAAAGATTCTATAGAAGAACAGCAGTTTGCGCCTTCGGCAAGCAAAGTAATGACATATTAATTAATAGTTGTTTGTATTTTAAGAACATTCCTATTGCGACATCATAGAGGCTG
The DNA here is from genome assembly GCA_022829145.1 of Albula goreensis. Classification (NCBI taxonomy): domain Eukaryota; kingdom Metazoa; phylum Chordata; class Actinopteri; order Albuliformes; family Albulidae; genus Albula; species Albula goreensis. The sequence goes on from CM040747.1 coordinate 36,805,096, forward strand.
AAATACTGAAAATTCTAAACCACTTGAACTTACTACTGTTGCTGGGAAACAGAATGATGTGAATTCTGTCCAATTCTATGTTCTAAATTTAAAAGAATAAAAACTTTAAGAGTTTACAGTGCTGAACAAACAAGAGTTTTATAAGAGCACCAACAACAGCTTAACTTACTCTATGGTGTTGAAGCACATTCCAGCACAGTGGTCTTTATGATGGTACAGTATTTGTGTATGATTTAATTTCGAGGCCAAATGAGGCAAATTAAAAAAACAAAATGTGTTATTTAGGCTGTTTTAAAATAAATGTGTGGGCTATTTAGACAAATATAATACACATGAATAAAAATGCAAAAGTCTCTTTGTAACTAATATAGAAGGAGTGGCAAAATTTTGATATTAATTTTCATTACTTATTTGCATACATTATATCATTTTATGATGAAATATTACTTATATCTTATCTCATATATTATAACTTGCATTTTTACAAAACCAACAAAAGTTGATAAAGGGACATCAAATTTTATAGGACTGTGGCGCTGGGAGAGGTGGAGGGAGGAGCAAGCTCCTCAGCTCCTCCCACTGTACTGCTGTCAGTCTCCTGGTTCCCTCCCTCAGCCTGGAGAGTTAACTGGAGCTGCAGCAGCAGAGGCCTCACCAACAGGCAGCCTCACCTGAGAGTGATTTCTAATCAACTCAGCTGAGAGCACTTGCCTTCAATTAGGCCTTCTGTTTAAGCACAGCCTGAGAGGCTGAACAAGGATGTCTTTTGGGTTTGGACTGGGTTTGTGTTATTTGTGTTTTCCCTGGCTATGTTGTTTTTCAATTTCATTGTTGCTGTTTGTTTTGTTGGGTTTTCCCTGTGAGAGGGGCCTTTGACCACTTCTTGTTTAAACTTCTGTGTTTTTCCTTCCACTCGCCACCCGGCTCAGTGGCCACACCAGCCACTGTGTCACAGGACTTATCCCTCTTTGTAGTTGTCAGCAATGAGTGTGTTCCATTTGAGAGGAAGAGAAATACGAGTGAAAGAGCATGTGATACCAGTATGAACAAGTAAGGCAAGGTACACATGTATACAGTATATAATATATATATATATATATATATATATATATGTGTGTGTGTGTGTGTGTGTGTGTGTGTGTGTGTGTGTGGGCCATTTGATGCTAAGATTACAACATTCTGTTGTATGATTCAGACAAACCAATATGTATTTAATAATATCAGTCTGGGCCACATACTGATAAATAACTAGTCAGAACAGCAACGATTTTGTACTGTACTTAGACTTGATGATTTTCCACACCACAAGGGGGAGCCATCCTACGATGATATAAGAGGGTTTATATGGTCTCTATTTGAGAAGAACCACAGAGACACCATAATAATGATTATGAAACACCTCTGTAGAACACACATCAGTCCAATGAAGGGGCCGATAGTGCCTCACTTTCTCACTGTATTCAACACAAGGGACTGAGGTGGCACCCAAGTGACCGTAGTATTGTTGAGGATAATACAGTAACAGCTGTAAGGGTGAGGAAGAGTCAGCTCAGGTGTGAATCTGTTGATGGAAACAGCACGGCTGTCCAATCCAGTTCAACACTACAGATCCTGACTAGTTCAGACTCTCTGACAGATTAAAGCTATGTTTCTAAATTATTCTTTAATTCATGTCCATACTTTCTGTCATCGAAAATGTAAAAGAAGTTTACTCTTATGGACATCTACCCAAAAAACCATGTTTGATATTATGGTATATTAATTGTGATTGGGAGTAATTGTGTTAAGTTAATGTTCAAGCTTTTATTGAGAGTGAATGCAGAAAACTGCTTCATGCATGTAATCCAGTTGCTAATTTTCTGTACTGTGTTTGACTTGGATAAATTCACTTCTTTTTCAAAAAGGTGTTTCATACAACCATAATTATCCATCCACTGGGCTTTGATACTGTTGGATGTACAGAAATGAAAATGCTCAAATATTGTGTTACTTGTGAGAGCATTTCTAAGTTATAACTGAATCACTGAAGCGCAGTGTGTTGGAGCAGAACCCCTCAGTGTACCGGGTCAGTGCCTCCCCCCTCAGCACCTGCAGTAGGTCCCAGCTGCAGCAGTGCAGTCTCTGTGCAGTCTGACTGAGGGAGGTTTTTGTATGGCTCTCTATCACTGTGTGAACACTTCACTACTACTGATCCAGTGGTAACTCTGACAGTAGTAATCTCCTGCATCTTCAGCCTGGACTCCACTGATGGTCAGAGTGAAGTCAGTCCCAGATCCACTGCCACTGAATCGATCAGGAATCCCTGAGAAACGTGATGTTGCCTTGTAGATCAGGAGTTTAGGAGCTTCTCCAGGTTTCTGCTGATAACAGTGTAATCTGTTGCTGCTATACACATCGGTGCTGGTTCTACAGCTCAGGGTGACAGTGTCTCCTATGAGAGCAGATTTACCAGCAGGAGTCTGAGTCACAGTCACCTGTCCTGTGGATTCTGAAAGGAGGAATAAAAAATAAATATTTATATTATCCATTGGCACATTAGGATGTTACACCACTGCCCAAACAGTTATTTTATACAGTTATTTCATAAATTTACTTTTTTTATACTTCCACTCAATTAAAATTGAAGACATAATATCTATTTGCATATTTTCATGAATCTCACCCTGAATGCAGAAAGCGAGTGCCCAGATGAAGATGGTGATAAAAGTCATTGTTGCTGTGGGTTCTGTTGCCATGAAGGACAGCTCTCAGTCATCAAGTGTTAAACTCACAGGACTATAAACACTCCCAGAGCACTGAAGCATGTGCTGCCAATGCAAAGTGTCTTCTCTATGCAAATGGTCCTCCTGAGTACAGCAGGCACTTGTAGCCCAGCAGTGCTGCGGAGGCAGACTAGGGCTTATGGGCTTATTGGCCTTTGAGCAGGTGAAATTGCATGAAGAAACCTCGGGTTTTGCCTAATGTTAATGCTATGGGTTAAGTTAGTTATAAGTTAGTTATCCTCTATCACTACTGCATTGACAAGTAATGCATATTGTGATTGATTCCCATTGTATTAAATTACCAGTCAGGTCTGGCTTCTGCAGCCATTGCTGTTTCTGCACTGCAGTGAATGAGGCTTTTGCTGCTTTCCTACATAAACATGCTAAATTAACTGGATGTGATCTGAACATTATCCTGATTGGTAATAACTCAGTTTCATTTAAACTGGGTAATTCTGAGAGGGGAATAATCGAGCTCTGATCTGATGTGTTCCTGCTCAGGAGTGCCTCTCAGTGTAGGGTGACAGCAGCACACAGTAATATAAAGAGTACTATAATGCATTTCCATCACTGCAAAGTAAGTAATACAGTCATTTAGAACTTTACTTGTAAAAGCAAAAATGAGTACTGTTTAATATATTCCAGCTTTTATGTGTATGTAAATGAAACCCATGAATTTGTTTCATGGGTTACTGAAGTTCATAGGATTGTTTCCTAAGAATTATTAGCCAATACGTTTGACTCAAGAAAAGGGTCCTTCAAGCATGTTTGCATAAGTATTACATCTTCAAATGTATATGGTTATCATCTATGAGAATGACAAAGAGGGAATCTACCCACAAAAAATCATATTTGATGTTAAGGTATTAATTGTGATTGGGAGTAATTATGTTAAGTTCATGTTCAAGCTTTTATTTAGAGTGAATGCAGAAAACTGCTTCATGCATGTAATCCAGTTGCTAGTTTTCTGTACTGTGTTTGACTTGGATGAATTCACTTATTTTTAAAATAGGTGTTTCATATGACCATAATTATTCATCCGTGTGGCTTTGAACTGTTGGATGTACAGACATGAAAATGCTCAAATATTGTCTTACTTGTGAGAGCATTTCTAAGTTATAACTGAACCACCGAAGCTCAGTGTGCTGGAGCAGAACCCCTCAGTGTCCCGGGTCAGTGCCTCCCCCCTTAGCACCTGCAGTAGGTCCCAGCTGCAGCAGTGCAGTCTCTGTGCAGTCTGACTGAGGGAGGTTTTTGTACGGCTCTCTATCACTGTGTGAACACATAGCCACTGTGGTAACTCTGACAGTAGTAATCTCCTGCATCTTCAGCCTGGACTCCGCTGATGGTCAGAGTGAAGTCGAGGCCATTTCCTCTCCCACTGCCACTGAATCTTGAGGGCACTCCAGATACTCTCTCTGATGTGAGTTTGATCAGGAGTTTGGGAGCTTCTCCAGATTTCTGCTGGTACCAGTAGAGATAGTACTGAGCACCACTATATTGGTGAACTGCAGTACTGGCCTTACAGTCAATAGAGACTGACTGACCCGTCTGAACTGACTGGGCTGGAGACTGAGTGAGAACCACCTGCCCCCAAGACTCTGAAGAGAGAGACACAGATTCACTGTGTAAATAGCATTACTAAACACAATGTACAGTTACAGATTTCAATGTACATGTATTACTATAAATTACAAAATTAATCTTTGATATTTTCTGTAGTTGGAGAATCATTTCATGTTTTCAAGTATTCAAGAGTGCCCAGATGAAGATGGTGATAAAAGTCATTGTTGCTGTGGGTTCTGTTGCCATGAAGGACAGCTCTCAGTCATCAAGTGTTAAACTCACAGGACTATAAACACTCCCAGAGCACTGAAGCATGTGCTGCCAATGCAAAGTGTCTTCTCTATGCAAATGGTCTTCCTGGGTACAGCAGGCACTTGTAGCCCAGAAGTGCTGTGGAGGCAGACTAGGGCTTATGGGCTGTGACACAGACAGAGCAGTTTAACACTGGTGTAACAGTGTCTGGACAGCAGGATCACAATCCAAACCAATATCACTCACATTTTGCCATCATATTCTTTTTCTCACATGTACCCCTGTTAAACAGCACATACACCCCTCCTCTGACTCATCTCTATAGATTCAGCATTGGCCTTTGAGCAGGTGAAATTGCATGAAGAAACCTCGGGTTTTGCCTCATGTTAATGCTATGGGTTAAGTTAGTTATAAGTTAGTTATCCTCTATCACTACTGCACTGACAAGTAATGCATATTGTGATTGATTCCCATTGTATTAAATTACCAGTCAGGTCTGGCTTCTGCAGCCATTGCTGTTTCTGCACTGCAGTGAATGAGGCTTTTGCTGCTTTCCTACATAAACATGCTAAATTAACTGGATGTGATCTGAACATTATCCTGATTGGTAATAACTCAGTTTCATTTAAACTGGGTAATTCTGAGAGGGGAATAATCGAGCTCTGATCTGATGTGTTCCTGCTCAGGAGTGCCTCTCAGTTTAGGGTGAGAGAAACACACAGTAACATAAAGAGTACTATAATGCATTTCCATTACTGAAAAGTAAGTAATGCAGTCATTTAACACTTCACTTGTTAAAGCAAAAATGAGTACTGTGGAATATATTGCAGTTTTTATGTATGTGTATTTATAACATTAATCGAACCATCATAAAGACCACTGTGCTGGAATGTGCTTCAACATCATAGAGTAAATTAGACTGTTGTTGGTGCTCTTATAAAACTCTTGCTTGTTCAGCACTGTAAACTCTTACTGTTTTTATTCTTTTAAATGTAGAACATAGAATTGGACAGAATTCACATCATTCTGTTTCCCAGCAACAGTAGTAAGTTCAAGTAGTTTAGAATTTTCAGTATTTCAGCCTCTATGATGTCACAATAGGAATGTTCTTAAAAAGCAAACAACTATCAATTAATATGTCATTTGGACTTCTCATCGATTGCAACTATATCATACCAAAATTTACCAGTCACTTAGAATAGTAGAAGACAATATTGTGTTCCACTATTTTCTTGGACAGTTACATCCCTCAGACTTGTAAGTAGATACCTAAAGCTTTTCCTCAAATGCAGTGTCTCTTTGTCATTACTTAAAAATGAATTGATCAGTTCTGTGCCTGAATCTAACAGATAGGCTACAGAAATTACAGGAGTTTTAATGTTTTACTTTAATATTGCTTATTAGCAAGCCGGCTATGTGG
>CM040747.1:36811595-36857694 GCA_022829145.1 Albula goreensis
TGGGGTGTGGAGTTACTATGATTTAGGTTCTGATGTCAATATACAGTGTAACAACACGTATCCTGGGCACTACAGCAATAACATCGTCCATCGGGTGAGGCAAGGATCCCCGACATCCTGCTTCCTGTTTGTCATGTTTGTTGACCTGTTGATCAGAAAGTTTAAACAAAAATGTGGAGACGATGGATTCTTGAAATGACTCCATGTTCTAATGCTGATTGAGAAACTGAAATACTTGGAGGAATATGATGTGGAATGTAATGAATATGGAATTCTTGGTAATGAAGGTAAAACAAAGTTTACGGCCATTTTGAGATCTGATGAAGGCAGACAGCCTATTCAGCTTGGTTCATTTATGGTGAGGCGTTGTAACAGTTATACATATCTTGGAGCTATCCTCACTGCTGATTGAAATTCCCAAACCTCACTCTACATGTAAAAGAGAAAACAAAGCATTTAAACAAATTAATCATGTTCTTATCAACCAACTATGACGCCCATTTTTGTGTTAAAGGTATTTGAGGCTGCTTTCTCATCAGCTGTCTTGTATGGGTGTGAGGCTCGGTTAAAAGTGCCCTTAAAACCTGTTTAAACTCTCTATATGACTGGAGTGAAATCCCTACTTGGGGTGAGGTCTACGACACTGAACCAAACCTGCCTCTTGGAGGCAGGACTTCCTTCAGTGCAGACTTTACTGAGAGAAAAGCCAGCCAGGTTTTTGATCAAGGTGAAGGAGCGTCATGGCATGCTTGATGACCCCTTATGGCATGTGCTTGAAGTAATTAGAAAAGAGAACCAAGTTATGAACCCACATTTATCTAAGTTAATGGAGAAACAAGATCCTATTGAGAGTGACCATATGGAGATGATTAAGAAACTGCAATCTAAAGAGAGAACAAGATACAAGATCTACCAAGCCATCAACCCAGATATATCCGTCCACCCACTTTACCCAAGCCATACACTGGTATATTGAAGACCACTTGAGAATAAGCTTCACACGGTTCCGGTTGTCCTCTCACTGGCTGCGAGTGGAAATCGGAAGGTGGAGCCGTACACCACCTGAACAACACGTGTGTTGCTGCAGGACTGGCATACATAATGAAGAACATATACTGGTGTGCCCTCGCACACAGGATATCCGTGTGAAATATGGGCATGAATCCACTGAACTGAGCTCACTCTTTGTGGACACTGATAACAGAACTTTAGTGATGTTACATGCTTGCCTTGAGTTATTGGAGCACCAGCAGTATTCTATGGACTGAGTGATGGGACTTTGTGTTGCTGATTTCATTACCTTTTTTAACTTATGGGTTTATTTTATATATGATTTTTTATTGTTTGGACCCAAATGTTTTATCACTTTGTGCCAATAAAATGACTAACTAACTAGCCTTAATGGTTCATTTATTCATGTAAAAGTGTTTTTAATTAATGACAGCGAGGTCTTCCAATATTCTATGACACATGTATCTTTAATTTCAGTCTTCCTCATTCCTCTCAAAAATAAGGGCAGAACTGTCAGTAATGCTGTCTGATGCTGTGTTTTTGTTTTTGTGTTCCCTGTCCATGTGCTTTTGTTTTCATTTCCCCTTGTGTCTGCCCCGCCCTCCTTGTTACCTTCCCAGTTGATTACCCATTTGTTTCACCTGCCCTATTGTGCACCTGTGTCTCGTTGGCTCGTTAGTCTATGCATTTAAACCCTGTCTTGTGTTTGTTCTGTGCGAGTTCGTCTCTGTATTCCCTGTGATCAGTTGCGCTACGAGCCTTTTCCTGTTCTGACCTGCCTGTTTTTGATTCTTGCCTGTTTTCCCCGATTTCTGATTTTGGATTGTGTCTCTGCCTGATTGCTGTGTTTACCTGGTTCGAACTTTGCCTGTTTTCGACTACTGCTTTGGATTCTGTTTTTGGCCCTGACACTGTGCTCTTCTGGTTTGACCCTGTGCCTGTTTTTGACTCTGTTTTTGGATTTGCCCCTCTTAATAAACTCTGGTTCATCTCATCCCTGTCTGCACTTGAGTTCATACTGCGCCCTGACAGTACGAACTCGCCAGACATGGACTCAGCAGACAGCGGTCAGATGAGATCCTTGGCGGACTGGCACGGAGTACTTTTGGAGCAGCATCAGTCTCAACTGGAATCTGTCAGCAAGACATTGAAATCGTTTCGCCGTGAACATGAACCACCTGTCTGCCCAGTTCCAGCAACTGCAACTCCAGCGAGAAGCCTCTGCCTCTGCTCCAGTGACCCCCTCTCTGATCCCCGCAGCCGCTCCTACCAGAGAACCCCGCCTGCCTCCGCCCGAGCCCTACGCTGGTGAGCCAGGCACCTGTCGCTCCTTCCTGTCCCAGTGCTCATTGGCATTTGAACTCCAACCCTCCGTGTTCCCCACTGACCGTGCCAAGATTGCGTACATCATCACCCTACTTACCGGCAGAGCCAGAGAGTGGGGACAGCAGTCTGGGAGGCTCAGACACCTGTGTGCACCTCCCTCACCTCGTTTATGGAGGAGATGAGACGGGTCTTTGACCGCTCACGTCACGGTCGGGAAGCTGCCCGGGAGATGCTCCAGAGTCGGCAGGGTAGTAGAACAGTCTCCAATACGCCATTGATTTCCGCACCCTGGCGGTCACCAGTGGCTGGAATCATGATGCCCAGTATGATGCCTTCCTCCATGGCCTCTCTGATGACATCAAGGACAAGCTCCTCCCGAGGGACTTACCGGACGACTTTGATGCCCTGGTAGAGATGGCCATCCGCATTGACCACCGCCTCACCTGCCGTCATCAAGAGAGACTGGAGATGTCCCGAGCACACCGCAGATCCACTGATCCAGTTCTAGGAGCTACTCCTCCGTCTGCCCTGCCTCCAGACTCCCGGCTGCAGCCCAGTTCCCCACGGCCCATGAAGGTTGACCGCACCCACCTCACACCTGCAGAGCGGCAGAACCGTATCAGAACCCGTGCCTGTCTCTACTGCGGCACCCCTGGCCACTTCATCAGGAACTGCCCATTAAAGACTGGTGCTCAACCCATGGCCAGGGGAGTGCAGGTGAGCGTAACTCCTGTCCATAAGTCATCTAATGTGCGCTCTCTGTTATCTGCTTCCTCCAAGTGGAGGGTGTTCCCCACGTGGTCTCAGTCCTCCTAGACTCCGGCGCAGATGGGAACTTTATTGATGCTGACTTCGCAGCCAGCCTCCAGCTATCACAACTTCCTCTACAAGACCCTCTAGAAGCCCTAGCCATCACGGGGCCCCTCTCGTCTGCATCACCCATGCCACACCCCGGTGAGTCTCACCCTGTCCGGCAATCATCATGAGACCATCATCTTTTACATCATCCATTCTCCTCAGTCTGCTGTAGTGTTGGGGCACCCCTGGCTCTCAAAGCACAACCCCTGGATTGACTGGGCCAAAAATCTGATCTTGGAGTGGAGTCCCTTTTGTTTAGCTAATTGTCTCCGAAATGCTCAGATTCCTGCCATCCCAGCGACCGCTCCCGGATGTGGGAACCACAGACCTGTCTGCAGTGCCTGCCGAGTACCTGGACCTCAAGGAGGTTTTCAGCCAGTCCCGTGCCACATCGCTTCCTCCACATCGGCCCTATGACTGCGCCATCGAGCTGCTGCCGGGCACATCACCTCCCAGGGGCCGACTCTTCTCCCTCTCTCGTCCTGAGACTGAAGCCATGGATAAGTACATCCGAGAGTCACTGGCAGCGGGCATCATCCGACCCTCCTCCTCTCCTGCCGGGGCGGGTTCTTCTTCGTTGGCAAGAAGGATGGGGATTGCGACCGTGCATTGACTACAGAGGGCTCAATGCTATAACGGTGAAGAATCGCTATCCTTTACCTCTGATGTCCACCGCCTTTGAATCTCTTCAGGGGGCGACCATCTTCTCAAAGCTGGATCTCCAACGCTTACCACCTGGTTCGCATACGGGAGGGAGATGAGTGGAAGACAGCTTTTAATACACCTACTGGACACTATGAATACTTAGTTATGCCGTTTGGTCTTACCAATTCTCCAGCGGTGTTCCAGGCCCTAGTTAATGATGTCCTGCGGGACATGATTGGTCAGTTTGTGTATGTCTACCTTGATGATATTCTGATCTTCTCCCAATCCAGCGCTGACCATACCCGCCACGTCCGCCGCGTGCTGCAGAGGCTGCTGGAGAATCGACTTTTGTCAAGGCAGAGAAATGTGAGTTCAGTCAGACCTCTGTTTCGTTTCTGGGCTTTGTCATTTCCGCAGGGGGCATCCAGATGGACCAGAGGAAGGTCCAGGCGGTGATGGACTGGTCCCGACCTGACTCCCGCAAGGATCTGCAACGCTTCCTGGGCTTTGCCAACTTCTATCGCCGTTTCATCCGGAACTATGGCTCAGTGGCGGCTCCACTCACTGCTCTCACGGCCACCACCAGGAGATTCGTCTGGACCCCCTCGGCTGAAGCTGCCTTCCGGGACCTAAAGGTACGATTCACCACTGCCCCCATCCTGGTCCAGCCAGACCCCTCGCGGCAGTTTGTGGTGGAAGTGGATGCCTCGGATGTGGGGGTGGGAGCTGTATTGTCCCAAGTCTCTCCTACAGATGGCAAGCTGCACCCATGTGCCTTCTTCTCGCACCGCCTGACCCCTGCGGAGAGGAACTACGACATTGGGGACCGAGAGTTGCTGGCAGTCAAACGGGCTCTGGAGGAGTGGAGGCACTGGCTGGAAGGTGCAGATGTTCCATTCTTAGTCTGGACTGACCACAAGAATCTAGAGTACCTGCGGTCAGCCAAACGCCTCAATCCTCGCCAGGCGCGCTGGTCGTTGTTCTTCGCCCGCTTCGACTTTACCCTCTCTTACCGACCCGGCTCCAAGAACGGCAAACCTGATGCCCTGTCCAGACAATCCACAGCCGCAGAAGGGCCCGCTGACGGCAACACCATCCTGCCCCCTCGCTGCTGGGTGTCGGCGGCTCTGTGGGACATTGAGGCGGTGGTTCGCTCAGCGTGGAGGGTAAGTGCTGCTCCCAGTGCTTGTCCTGTTAACCGTCTCTTTGTTCCGCAGTCCGTCCGCTCCCAGGTCTTGCAGTGGGGGCATTCCTCTCGGCTGGCAGGTCATCCGGGAGTCCGCCGCACTAAGGCCCTCATCTCCCAGCGCTTCTGGTGGCCATCAATGGATGCTGACATCCGCAACTTTGTATCTGCCTGCCCTGTCTGCGCCCAAAATAAGCCCTCCACTGCTCCTCCTGCAGGTCTGTTGCACCCTTGCCCATTCCAAGGAGGCCCTGGTCACACATTGCCTTGGACTTTGTGACTGGTCTGCCCCCATCTGACGGTAACACTGCTATCATGACTGTGGTTGACCGTTTTTCCAAAGCGGTTCACCTCCTGGCTCTCCCTAAATTGCCGTCAGCTAAGGAGACCGCTGAACTAATGGTCTCGCATGTGTTTAAGTTACATGGACTGCCTCTTGATGTGGTTTCTGATAGGGGGCCCCAATTCACTTCTCATTTCTGGAAAGCGTTTTGCAAGTTGTTGGGTGCGTCTGTTAGTCTTTCCTCAGGCTTCCACCCCAGTCTAACGGACAGACGGAGAGGGCCAACCAGCAGATGGAGACGGTCCTGCGATGCCTCACATCACGGGAACCGGGGTCGTGGAGTCGGCAGCTCCCTGGGTGGAGTATTCCATCAACTCCCTTCCCTCCTCATCCTCTGGGCTGTCACCCTTCCAATGCTGCTTGGGATACCAACCTCCTTTGTTCCCCTCTCAGGAGGAGGAGGTGGGGGTGCCATCAGCAGAGGCGTTTGTGCGTCGCTGTCGGCGGACCTGGAGGCGCGCACGGACAGCTCTGCTACGGGCCTCCCGCCGGACCAAGCAGGCGGCTGACCGCCATCGCTCCCGAGCTCCGCGTTACCTGCAGGGACAGCGGGTGTGGCTGTCCACCCGGGACCTTCCCCTCAGGGTGGAGTCTCGCAAGCTGGCCCCACGGTTCATTGGCCCCTTTCCCATTGCAAAGGTTATCAGTCCTGCTGCTGTCCGTCTCCAGTTACCCCGCACACTCCGCCGCATCCACCCAACGTTCCATGTGTCTCGGATCAAGCCTGTCCGCCACAGCCCCCTGTGCCCAGCTCCCAGAGCCCCTCCTCCCCCGCGCCTCATTGACGGTTCTGAGGCATACACTGTCCGCCGCCTGCTGGAGGCTCGGCGTCGAGGGTGCGGGCTACAGTACCTCGTTGACTGGGAGGGGTATGGACCTGAGGAACGCTGCTGGGTCCCGGCTCGGGACATTCTCGACCCCTCCCTCATTACTGACTTTCACCAGCGTCATCCTGAAGCGCCTGCTGGACCGCCAAGAGGCGGTCGTAGGGGGGGTACTGTCAGTAATGCTGTCTGATGCTGTGTTTTTGTTTTTGTGTTCCCTGTCCATGTGCTTTTGTTTTCATTTCCCCTTGTGTCTGCCCCGCCCTCCTTGTTACCTTCCCAGTTGATTACCCATTTGTTTCACCTGCCCTATTGTGCACCTGTGTCTCGTTGGCTCGTTAGTCTATGCATTTAAACCCTGTCTTGTGTTTGTTCTGTGCGAGTTCGTCTCTGTATTCCCTGTGATCAGTTGCGCTACGAGCCTTTTCCTGTTCTGACCTGCCTGTTTTTGATTCTTGCCTGTTTTCCCCGATTTCTGATTTTGGATTGTGTCTCTGCCTGATTGCTGTGTTTACCTGGTTCGAACTTTGCCTGTTTTCGACTACTGCTTTGGATTCTGTTTTTGGCCCTGACACTGTGCTCTTCTGGTTTGACCCTGTGCCTGTTTTTGACTCTGTTTTTGGATTTGCCCCTCTTAATAAACTCTGGTTCATCTCATCCCTGTCTGCACTTGAGTTCATACTGCGCCCTGACAAGAACATCCTCCCTTACCTGCATGGTACCATAATTATTCATCCATGGGGCTTTGAAACTGTTGGCTGTACAGACATGAAAATTCTCAAACATTGTATTAGGTGTGAGAGCTTCTGGAAGTGATAACTGAACCGCTGGAGCAGAACCCCTCAGTGTCCCGGGTCAGTGCCTCCCCCCTCAGCACCTGCAGTAGGTCCCAGCTGCAGCAGTGCAGTCTCTGTGCAGTCTGACTGAGGGAGGTTTTTGTACGGCTCTCGATCACTGTGTGAACACAACACTACTGCTGATGTAGTGTGCACTCTGACAGTAGTAATCTCCTGCATCTTCAGCCTGGACTCCACTGATGGTCAGAGTGAAGTCAGTCCCAGATCCACTGCCACTGAATCGATCAGGAATCCCTGAGTTACGGTATGTTGCATAGTAGATCAGGAATTTAGGATCTTCTCCAGGTTTTTGCTGATACCAGGCTAGGTGGTGATAACCACTACTGGTGTACACTGCAGTGCTGGTTCTACAGCTCAGGGTGACAGTGTCTCCTATGAGAGCAGATTTACCAGCAGGAGTCTGAGTCACAGTCACCTGTCCTCTGGACTCTGAAGAGAAGAAGAGGAAAACAACACACATTAGAAACAATACATGAATAAATATATTTTTATGAATCTAATAACAAAATACAGGAAAATACATGTTTTTCAACAAATATACAGTATAGTCACACATGTATTTGATTGCTTTATAAATCTTACCCTGAATGCAGAAAGCGAGTGCCCAGATGAAGATGGTGATAAAAGTCATTGTTGCTGTGGGTTCTGTTGCCATGAAGGACAGCTCTCAGTCATCAAGTGTTAAACTCACAGGACTATAAACACTCCCAGAGCACTGAAGCATGTGCTGCCAATGCAAATTGTCTTCTCTATGCAAATGGTCTTCCTGGGTACAGCAGGCACTTGTAGCCCAGCAGTGCTGTGGACTGGAGACTGTGGGCTGTGACAGAGAGAGAGTTGAACAGCAGCACCAGGACAGCAGCATAGGTGTTTCTTGGCGGTTGCTTTGGTGTTTTAGGTGGTTGCTAGGGTGTTTCTAGATGGTTGCTATGGTGTTGTAAATTGATTTTTAGGGTGTTGCTAGGCAACAACTTTGAACACCATAGAAATCACCTAGCAACCTCCTAGCAACCACCTAAAACACCATAGCAACCATCTAGAAACACCTTAGCAAACACTCAGAATATCATAGCTAGCGTGTAGCAACACCATAGCAACTACGTAGAACACCATAGCAACGCCATATCAACCACATAGCAACACATTAGTAACCACCTCTCATGCCATAGCAACTGCCTAACAACATAACAATCATTTAGAATGCCATAGTAAAGGTTTTTCTAGGCGGTTGCTATGGTGTTTAGGGCGGTTGCTATGGTGTTGCTAGGAGGTTGCTATGGTGTTCTCAGAGGTTTTTAGGGTGTTGCTAAGCAACAACTTTAAACACCATAGAAACCACCAAGCAGCACCCTAGCAACTACCTAAAACACCATAGCAACCATCTAGAAACAGCTTAGCAGCCACTTATAATATCATAGCTAGCGTCTAGCAACACCATAGCAACGCCATATCAACCACATAGCAACACATTTGTAACCACCTATCATGCCATAGAAACTGCCTGACAACATCTTAACAACCATTTAGAATGCCATAGCAAAGGTTTTTCTAGCCGGTTGCTGTGGTGTTTTAGATGGTTGCTGTGTTGTTACTAGGAGGTTGCTATGGTTTTCTCAGTGGTTTTTAGGGTGTTGCTAGGCAACAACATTGAACACCATAGCAACTACCTATAACACGATAGCAACCATCTAGAAACACCTTAGCAACCGCTCAGAATACCATACCTAGCGTCTAGCAACACCATTGCAACTACCTATAACACCACAGCAACGCCATATCAACCACATAGTAACACATTAGTAACTACCTATCATGCCATAGCAGCTGCTTAGCAACATCATAACAACCATTTAGAATGCCATAGCAAAGGTTTTTCTAGGCGGTTGCTATGGTGTTTAGGGTGGTTGCTAGGGTGTTACTTGGAGGTAGCTATGATGTTTTATTTATTTTTTGGCCCTGGTTTTCCCCTTTTTTCCCAACCTGAATGTTCAACCGAAATTGTTGACCTCACCGCAGCACCCACCCTGACAGCTTTGGGAGGAGAAGTCGAGCATGTGACTCCTCTGATTCACGTGACAACGCTCTTGCTTCTTTTCATGTTGCAGCTGAACCATCAACTGCACACTGCCTATGATGTCGGAGGAAGACGTAGCAGTTCAGTTGGTACAGTTGGTTCAGCGTACAGTTGGTTCATGCCACCCCAGGCGCCCAAGCATTACAAGGAGCACGCTATTGGCCAACAGGAGAGTTAGGCCAGCCTACACCGAAGCGAAAGTAGGCAGCAATTTATCCTGCTGTTGTATTATAAGTAGTGGCTAGGGTGTTTTAGGTGGTAGGGGGTTGCTAGGGTTTTCTGGCCATGGTCTAGTGGTTGGCCATGTTAGAAACCACATACTGTACTACAAGTGTGTACTGATTTCGGCCAAAATGTAGTTTATAGAATGCTGTGTGCAAACAAAATGAAAATTACAGTACACCAGAGATACCTGGATGATATACTGATCTGGAAAATATTGGTAGTATACATCAGACCAGTCTACCTCACCTACTGCATCCCATTAGGTATTGCAGTTTTATACATCACAGATTATTTTGAGAGGTCAAAATGTGAAAAGAAAATGGTGGACAACCATAGATGTAAGTACATTTTTAAACAAGTTTTGTGGTAGGTATCACTATTTTATTTAAATTCAATGGTTACTCAACAGTTAGCTATTACTAGCTATCGCAGTGACACCTGTTATCAACTCCAAGAAAATACGGGCACCTATCGATATTATCAGACACTTCAAACGCTAACGTACTGTAAGCACACAATTGTCTACGTTGCAAATGAGTAAACATAATTTTACCCATAATAAATGTATTAGCTTGCTAACCATCATTGGTCACTGTGTAAGAAAAATGATTCATTATTAAGTTTAAAGCACATTAACGTTTTTTGTTCATGTTTGTTCTCAGGGACAGAAGAGGATACAGAGTGACTGATTAGCTGGTGCACCGCCAACGAATCACTTTTCACGGGGCAGCGGAATGCTGCCCAGAAGGGGTTTGAGTAGGTTTTACTATGCTAGCTAAAATGTAATCACTACGCCCTATTTTATCAATTTATTCTTTTCATGTGTAATTAATAACTACTGTTGTTATTACTGAATTTGATAGAGAGTTTGTGACAGTGCACAAATTGATCAGAAAGGTGGATTCTGCTAAAATAAAAAGAAAGTGGGAGAATCTAAAACAGAAATATAAGGTAAGTAGATTGACTAAGACCCATTTACCATGGGTTAATGCAACTTCAGGCTCTGCTAGACATGTAGTTAAAATGGATTTGTGTGTGAGTGTTTGTGTTGTGTGTAGGAGTTAAAGGCCCCTAGAACAGGGGTGAGCACAGAGGGCTGGGAGACCACTGCTGCATCCTGGAAGTGGTACAAACTCATGGATGAGGCACTGGGCCGGAGGCCTCGCATTAGACCTCTGGTTCTGGTCGACTCATCCAGCCTGGATGTAGTCGTGGTCTCTCCTCCCTCACCTGGGTCTCCCCCTCAACCTGCAAAGAGGAGCAGGGAGAACAGAGTGGGAGCAGGGGCTGTCTAAGTGTGCAGAGAGGGATGAGGAGAGGGAGAGGATGTACCAGGAGAGAGAGAGAGAGAGAGAGAGAGAGAGAACCAGAGGGAGGGTGAGAGAGAGAGAGAGAGAGAGAGAGAGGGGCACTGGAGAGAGAGAGAACCAGAGGGAGGGAGAGCGGCTGTAGAGAGAGGAGAAAGAGAGAGAGAGAGGGTGGAGAGAGAGGAGGAGAGAGAGAGGGTGGAGAGAGAGGAGAGAGTGGAGAGAGAGGAGAAGAGAGAGAGGGGGGGAGAGAGAGGAGAAGAGAAAGAGAGAAAGGGAAAACTGGGAGATGGAAGAGAGGAGACAAATAGAATTTCTTGAAGTAATAAAGCTGTTAATTCACAAATATTTTTTTTAAGAATAAAAATTGATCATTAATTGTAATTTTTGCGCCTGGAGTCTTATTTTTATATTAGGAATGAGTGATTCGTATTAGGTCATCATGTGATGATCATGAACTAAACTGTTTTTAATATAAACTTTCATCTTACTGATCGCTGAAATGGACCACCCTTCCCAAAATCCCCATGATGTGCTCAGCCACCCGGTGGATAACATCGTGGGTCGTGGTTCTGGGGACATCAAAGGCCTCTGACCTCACACGATAGGAAGTGGCACCAGCCAGCCGATATAAATACATGGCAACCTCCAGGGCTTTCCCCCGTCCATGCTCCTTTTCGTAGCCCAGAGCGTGGACCGAGGCTTTCACTGTTTGCCTTGATAGGCCAAAGTCTTTCCTCAGGTCCCCTTCCCCCATGTGGAGGCGCAGGACAGGGGTGTTGGGATTTAAGCCCAAGTACAGCCTCTAAACGCAGCCTGTAAGAGGACAATATTGTAAATTATATGTTTAATTCTTTTTGACCGTTCATTTAAAATAGTTTGTGTGTCAGTGTGTGTGTTTCCAGTGGTACATGAAGTACATATGAGCTCCTGAAGCTGCTCTCATAGGTGCTGTATCTCCTTGATGAAAGATCTCTCCCTGTGTTGCATGTGCTCTTTTACAGCAGCCAGCTGGGCTCTCAGGGCCTGGTTGTCCTGCCTCAGAGTGGCAGCCTCCTCTCTTAGCTCAGCGATAGCTCGGCTGTTCTCCCTGCTAACACTACTGCTTCTGTTCTACTGTTATACATGTGTTAAGGTGAAGGGCCAGATGAAAGGTATAATTCTTTAGTTCTTTGGGTCCTGTTATTTGTACCTTATTGGGTTGCACATTTCATGTGCCACTTGTACATACAACACAATGGGGTCATCTTGCACTTACATCCCAAAATATGTATTTTTGTACAACACAATTTTAGTGAAAACTAAAAATCAATAAATGTATTAATAAATAAAATAAAAAACACCTGTTAGTTTTTCAGTCAAATTCAGCCAATTTGCTATGGAGAGCTAAAGGAGGCATTATTGCAACCACAATATTCCATGATATCATAAAACATCATTAAACATTTTTACATGTATCACACAGTATCACAGCATATTTCAGAATGCCTGTCTCAGCAGCTTTGTGTATCCTCTATCATAATGCACGTGAATCATGAGCAACAAATGGGCTCTGTCTCCCTCCTGTGGTCAGTATATGTAATGGCAGCTTGTGTGTGGTGTGATGGGGAAGAGCGCTTTGGACTGCCCTGCCTGGTGAACGCTGCTACTATTTCCTGGCCCATGTTATATACCACTGTTTTATAGTCAACAGGTTTATCATGAAAGTGCATTTCATTAACTGGCACTTATTTGTCTGGGCAGTTTTGAAGTTTTAGAATGTTTTTAACACTGCCACTTGAATTTCCTACAGCTGTCATGAACTGGCTTGGATATTCTGATAATTAAATGCAATGTCAGCATATGGCATTGCAGGTACAACTGTGTCAGTATACAGAGTGTGAGAGAGTTATAACTGAACCACTGAAGCTCAGTGTACTGGAGCAGAACCCCTCAGTGTCCCAGGTCAGTGCCTCCCCCCTCAGCACCTGCAGTAGGTCCCAGCTGCAGCAGTGCAGTCTCTGTGCAGTCTGACTGAGGGAGGTTTTTGTATGGCTCTCTATCACTGTGTGAACACAGCACTACTGCTGATGTAGTGGTAACTCTGGCAGTAGTAATCTCCTGCATCTTCAGCCTGGACTCCACTGATGGTCAGAGTGAAGTCAGTCCCAGATCCACTGCCACTGAATCGATCAGGAATCCCTGAGTAACGTGATGTTGCATCATAGATCAGGAGTTTAGGAGCTTCTCCAGGTTTCTGCTGATACCAGTGTAATCTGTTGCTGCCATACACAGCAGTGCTGGTTCTACAGCTCAGGGTGACAGTATCTCCTATGAGAGCAGATTTACCAGCAGAAGTCTGAGTCACAGTCACCTGTCCTGTGCATTCTGAAGAGAAGAATAAAAACACATTCATATTATCCACAGGCACATAAGACTGTCACAGTATTTCCCAGATATTTTGTACAGTTATTTCATATAGTTACTTTAAGCTCTATACTTGAATCTCTCTTGAAGTTCTGTATCTTAATATTTTCATGAATCTCACCCTGAATGCAGAAAGTGAGTGCCCAGATGAAGATGGTGATAAAACTCATTGTTGCTGTGGGTTCTGTTGCCATGAAGGACAGCTCTCAGTCATCAAGTGTTAAACTCACAGGACTATAAACACTCCCAGAGCACTGAAGCATGTGCTGCCAATGCAAAGTGTCTTCTCTATGCAAATGGTCTTCCTGGGTACAGCAGGCTCTTGTAGCCCAGCAGTGCTGTGGAGGCAGACTAGGGCTTATGGGCTGTGACACAGACAGAGCAGTTTCACTCTGGTGTAACAGTGTCTGGACAGCAGGATCACAATCCAAACCAACATCATTCACATTTTGCCATCATATTCTTTTTCTCACATGTACCCCTGTTAAACAGCACATACACCCCTCCTCTGACTCATCTCTATAGATGCAGCATTGGCCTTTGAGCAGGTGAAATTGCATGCAGAAACCTCGGGTTTTGCCTCATGTTAATGCTATGGGTTAAGTTAGTTATAAGTTAGTTATCCTCTATCACTACTGCACTGACAAGTAATGCATATTGTGATTGATTCCCATTGTATTAAATTACCAGTCAGGTCTGGCTTCTGCAGCCATTGCTGTTTCTGCACTGCAGTGAATGAGGCTTTTGCTGCTTTCCTACATAAACATGCTAAATTAACTGGATGTGATCTGAACATTATCCTGATTGGTAATAACTCAGTTTCATTTAAACTGGGTAATTCTGAGAGGGGAATAATCGAGCTCTGATCTGATGTGTTCCTGCTCAGGAGTGCCTCTCAGTGTAGGATGAGAGCAACACACGGTAATATAAAGAGTACTATGATGCATTTCCATTACTGCAAAGTAATACAGTCATTTAACACTGTACTTGTAAAAGCAATAATGAGTATTGTGCAATATATTGCAGCTTTTATGTGTATGTGTATTTGTAACATTAAATGAAACCCATGAAAAAGTTTTGTGGGTTTTTAAAGTACATTGGGTTGTTTCCCAAGAATTGTCAGACTGTACGTTTGATTCAAGAATAGGGTCATTCGTGCATCTTCGCATCAGTATTACATTTTCAAATTTATATGGTTATCATCTATGAGAACTACAACGAGAAATGAAGAATGAGTCCTGTGACACAGTGGCTGGTGTGGCCACTGAGCCGGGTGACGAGTGGAAGGAAAACACAGAAGTTTAAACAAGAAGTGGCCAAAGGCCTTTTATTTGACCCTTTTCCCAGGGAAAACCCAACAAAACAAATGGCAACAATGAAATGGAACAGCATAGCCAGGGAAAACACAATTAACACAAACCCAGTCCAAACCCAAAAGAAGTCCTCGTTCAGCCTCTCAGGCTGTGTTTAAATAGAAGGCCTAATTGAATGCAAGTGCTCACAGCTGGGTTGATTTGAAATCACTCTCAGGTGAGGCTGCCTGTTTGTGAGGCCTCTGCTGCTGCAGCTCCAGTTAACTCTCCAGGCTGAGGGAGGGAACCAGGAGACTGACAGCAGTACAGTGGGAGGAGCTGAGGAGCTTGCTCCTCCCTCCACCTCTCCCAGCACAACAGTCCGATAAAATTTGTTGTCCCTTTGTCAACTTTTGTTGGTTTTGTAAAAATGCAAGTTGTAAGATATGAGACAAGATATAAGTAATATTTCATCATAAATTGATATAATGTATGCAAACAAGCAATGAAAATACATTTCAAAATTATGTCACTTCCTGCTATACTAGTTACTGAGAGACTTTTACATTTTTATTCATGTGAATTATATTTTTTTAAATAGCCCATATGAACACTTTAATTTTAAAACAGCATAAATAACACATGCATTTTTTTTTTTAATTGCTTGATTTGGCCTAGAATTTAAATCATATACAAATACTGTACCATCGTAAAGACCACTGTGCTGGAATGTGCTTCAACATGATGGAGTAAGCTGTTATAAAACTCTTCCTTGTTCAGCACTGTAAACTCATACTGTTTTTATTCTTTTAAATTTAGGACATAGAATTGGACAGAATTCACATCATTCTGTTTCCCAGAAACAGTTGTATATTCTAGTGGTTTAGAATTTTCAGTATTTCCGCCTCTATGATGTCACAATAGGAATGTTTTTCAAATACAAACAGCTGTCAATTAATATGTCATTAGTTTGCTTACCGAAGGCGCAAACTGCTGTTCTTCTGTTGAATCTTTTCTTCTTATTATTATTTTTATTCCTGATTCTTCCGGACGTATCTCCTCCTACAGTTTTTAAGCTAGACATACCAAACTTGACCACCAGAGGCGTGGATACACTGGTCAGGTTGCTTGTATTTTTCTAAGCTATACGTTTCATACTTTTTAAACTATTAAGCTTTAATAAATGTCCTCCATTGACTTCACATTGGTGGAATGTTGAGCATGCTAATGTGGCTAACGTTACTAAGCAACAATTGTAACGGTCGCTGCTCGGCTCACAAACGGATTTAATGCGTCGGTATCTGAACTGTATGAACTACTTCAGCGGTAAGGATTTGCAGTCCTAAATATTATCTACTTTTTAAACTAGACATACCAAATTTGTTAACTTGAATAATACTGGCCAGGTTGCTTGTACTTTTCTAAATTATACGATTTATACTTGTTTTAAACTATAAAGCTTTAAAAAACGGTGTCCGTTGACTCAATATTTGTGTAGGACTGAGCATGCTAACAAGCTAACGTTAGTGACACTAAGTATCAGTGATAACATGTAACGTTACTTTTAATTTAACTAATACCACTTCACCACTAATAGTCGTAAGTACTACCTACTCTCCGATAATTTTAAGGTACTTGACAAAATAACATTATCCAAAGAATACAGCATGCTAGTTACCTTACCGGACTTGACATTTTGAAATAACTTTCCTTTTGACACAAAGATACTGGGATAACGTTATCTCTCACTATGATGTTATACTGCACTAATGGAATTTGTCTCGGACAATCACAATGCGCGGTCGGAACTAACTGTTGTATAAAGTGCGTTGTGTGTAATATATGTGCGGTACAACTGTGCATCATTATCTATTAAGTGTACGGTTCGCTATCTAATGTTATTGATAGAATTTAGGTTAGCTAGCTAGCTGCTTTGCCTTTTTGCTCGCAAACAACTAATGCATACCTGTAATACTGACTGCACAAGTGTAATGATAAACACTGCTGTTTATATTAATACTGCCTTGTAGCCTACAGATATTATAATGTATTGTGTACAAGTATGATTCTGTAGCCAAGCAGATATAATGAGACTGCAATGCTGTTCAGGTATAATGATCTTAAATTAATAATTCTTGTTTTTAACAGAAAGTTCTGCTGTTCTTTGACTGCTTCTTGTACACCTGCTGCTTCTACTTTAGTGCTTACTGTACCTCCTAGAGGTTTCAATATACTAATAATAAGACGTAGTCTTATTGTAATATATGTTATATTATTATATAGTAGTCTTATTAACTTCTTGTAGGTAACATACAGTTTTGAACATACTCTTAAAGCCTTCAGAAAGCAAACAGTTTCTTTTGGAACTCTATATCTAGTATGAAATAAAGATCAAATAATGAATTACTACATCATTATGATGTAAAATTTTAACATGATAATGGTAATGTGAAAATTAGTGTGCAGAAATAACATTTTATCATAACGGGTTGAGTATTATTTATTTAATTATTTCACAATTTATCGACTAATTTATTATCCATTTTATTATGTATTTCATAAACGTTTTTGTTTATTTAACTATGAATAAAATGGCATTCCATAACTATGATATCACAATGGGAAGGAAGTTCAAATGTAGAACACTGACAACTGATGCAGAATTGAACATAAAAGACAGACAGAAATTATTATGAATGACCACGTACTTCCTAGCTGCTGGGACTGTTTTTTTTTTTCCTTTGAGGGACTGTGGGACAGAATGTACTGAATTATATCTTCGAGCTTGACATCTCTGGCCTATCATTCTGAAGTCAGTTAAATCAGTGCATATTAAAAGCAGATGAATGAGATTTGGACTGTATTCCAAACAAGAAGTGTATCATCTACACAGAAATCCTCAAAGGTTGGAAGTTTGCTAATTAAATAATGAAATGTATTCCTTTAATACAGTTAGTTCTGTACTATATGCATTATACTTGTAGCCCAGTTAAAACACTACTTTATCCTGGGCATTGTTGTGACAGAGCTAAGGGGTACCTTCACATAAAATGGTACCTTTACACAAAAACCAAGGGGGCTTGTTTGCCTTGTTTTTAGGCAAGTCAATTATGGTTTGCTTAGTTCCAAACAGGGTTTGTTTAGTCCAAACAAGTAAATTAAATGACTGTCAATTACATGGTGATGTTGCAGAGTATGGTGTCTGGCACAAAGAGAGGAGAGTACAGTCATTTGAGGTGGCCCAGGCAAATTTGTGTTTTCTCCTGTCTTATTCAAAGGAAATGCCCTACACTCAATAGCCACTCATCAAGTTAATTGATGAATTAATTAGCAGTCCAAAAATACACAGACGTTTTAGCCATTTTTTAACCATAAGCTCTCATAAGCTGGTGGAGGCATAGCAGTCGTAGCCATGCATTTTGTTAAGAACAACCTACATTTCCTGAATCGTGAACTGTAACACTTATGCTACCCTTCAATCATCCACACAGCATGAAATAGAATTTTCTGTTGAGCAGATATTTTTTTTAAATCGCCTTTAAACATACCGGTATAATTGCCTAGATATATCGCAGCATAATTTCAGGTGAATTGTTCTGATATCGATATTGACTTTTATTTTTTGCTTCATCTTTTTACCTGTCTCTGTACTTATGTACTTTTACACCTTGTTACGCTTCACACTTATGTATCACTAGTTGGTTTCTTGATCTGTTTTACCATACGTTATCGTTACCGATTTTATTAATTATCTTTACTTGTCTATGCGAATCACTTTGGGATGCACGCTGCTCAAAAGGTACTACACAAATAATTATAGTAACTATTGTCATGGTTATGATAATTATTTAATATGATAATTAAATTGTGCAAACAAATAAGTGGCTCCACGTCAGAAAACCTTGGCAACTTTATTGAAAATAACATCACATCAATTAAAAGTAGATAAAAACATCGATTTAAAATTATTTGATGGTCCTAGGAAATATAAGGATTCTGGCATGGGGAATTAACATCGAGCTAACATGCATGTTCACTGTCTAAATATGTTGCTGGTTAAGTTGCATAACGTAGCCTAGAGAGAACTCTCTCCGTCTTTTCTTTAGTTGTGTGGTGGAGAGTTTAACTGGAACAGGTACTGCAACCTGCAAGTAACACATCGCGGCAATCCAGTCCTTGCGCAGGAACGCAAAGTGAGGAAGAACCGCGAGGGTCATTCCAATTCGAACAGCCTCAACCCCTCCCCTCCATTGCTCTCCCTCGCTCGGGAAGGGCTCCCTCGCCTGCTACATCACTCGATTGGAGGGAAGAAGTGAAGGGAGGATTTTATTTCGGATTGGAATGCTGCATAAGTGAAAATGAAACTTAAACGCCCTTATAAAGCAGACGTGTCTTTTACTTCGTAACGGAGAGAATGTAGAGTGGATTATGAAACGCTGGTACTTCGACATTTGCCGAATTACAAAGTTTTTATAAGAATGTAAAATGATTCGGCTTTTATACATGTTTTCCGAATGGATGAAATATATCTCAAGTGGGAAGTTACGCGCTGTGGACCCGAACAGTCTGGTTGTCACCGTGTGTGGAGGAAATAAAACGGCCTAACTGAAAGGTACCGAAAAGATACTGGGAGATGACGAAGAATGTCTGTTTTTGGTGTAAATTCTAAAATTGTACCCAGTGCTTAATTTTGCATGTAGTCTTGCCATTACGTATCAGGTTAATGTACCATAATTTATATGATTGATCCACACCAAATATTGGTTTCTGTCGGGCGAAGTTCTAGTTCGGACAGGACTAGCCTGCCCGCATATGCCAAAATATCAATAAAATGAGGGTACGTTTGAATCCTGCCCAACAAAAATGTGACGCTTTGTTTATAATTGTTGACATAACGTGTATAGGTTTCAATGTGCTTCAAAAGATACACTGAATGTGACGCCTTGTTCGTATTCCCTCAGAACGAGCTAAACTCAAGGGTGGGGCGAGGAGCTGTCTGTCACAGAGAGGGGTGGGAGTAGTCAGAGGAGCGAAGTTTTAAGATGTAGGCTGAAGGAGAACAATTTTCACTCTTTTGTTTCGTTTGTATTCATTCCGTGGTCTTTTATGTTTCTGTCACATAAAACACAACAAAAAACAAAAAAAAACAGAATGTATCATCGTCAGCCGGGTTTCTCCTCTTTTTGTCACAGCAGCCTAATGAGATGAGACATGGGAACCAATTCAGAGAAAATATACTATGCGGCTTTTTATCTGCAGTGTGTAGTGTATGTATGTATGTGTGTTTGTGTTCAATGCGCTGTGAGGTAGCACTTCAGAAACCCTCTTGGTTTCAATGCTTTGAAATGTTTTTGTGGCTTCTTCAGTATACTAGTATACTAGTCCATATGCAGATCCTGTGGAACTTGAGCAACTGAGATTTAATTACCTTTGAAGGTGTGTTTTGGGTAGAAACTGCTTTTGTGTAGGAGTGTCTGCTATGTGTGTTTGGGGAAAAGAGGGTCTCATGTATGTGGTTGTGTGTAGAAAATCTATGTGTTGAGTGTGTGTGGTGTATTTAACTGTGATGGATTTGTAGTGTGTGT
This sequence comes from Albula goreensis, assembly GCA_022829145.1. Classification (NCBI taxonomy): domain Eukaryota; kingdom Metazoa; phylum Chordata; class Actinopteri; order Albuliformes; family Albulidae; genus Albula; species Albula goreensis. The sequence continues at coordinate 36,831,535 of CM040747.1, forward strand.
TGAGGATCTTTCTGCCTATCTATCTCTCTGCCATTTTATTTCAGCTTGACCTCGAATAATAGCCTGTCAATGCTGTTCAACTTTCATTTTAATTGTTGTGCTTTTCAGTGCAAGCCAGGTGAAAATGCCCGTACTGAAATAAGGTGGGTTATAAGCCCCACCCACTGAAGCTCACAAAGTCAACAGAGTAATAAACTGATTGTGCTGATTTAGACTGTGAAACTGAAAGTAACCTTTGAACTCAAACACAATTTCACAGACAGAGGAGTGAGGAGAAGAGAGTAAAAGAACAAAATGGAATAAAATATCACAGCAAGTACTGTGGAGTGTGATGGGGATTGGAGAGAAGCTAAAGAGAGCTGTGAGGAGGAATGGGAATATCAGGTATAATATTGGTAAGAAACTTAAATTACTAACATGTGGAACATCTACTGTAAAATGGAGACTGAAGTCCAATAAGAGCTCATTCTCTGTGCATAGATCTATCGTCGTGGGCTGGATGAAGTGTTAATTTCAAAACTTGTACATTGTAAAAGGATGTTTGTATTTTCTTCGATTGATGTATACTAAGTTTATGGAGATATGTTTCCTTAAACAATGTTAATTTTGAATCAGCCACAAATTTGAATCAGCCAGTGTTTTTTGTGGTACAATGTTTATTTTGTATTCCACCCAATAGGATATATAAGTTGCAAAATGATGCATGTTAGAAAAAGCGGTCATTAACGGTTGTCTGTTATTGTCATTTAAACATGGCGCTTTGGCTTTTGATTCGGAGCCATACTTTCTTTTATTGCAGTGCAGCATTGAGACAGTTCTCAAATAGGCAGCAATATATGTGATGTTGTGCTTGAGTTGAAAGTGGTGGTGAAATGATATAATGTAGCCTATGCTGTCGAATGTAATCGCTGTCGTAATATCAGTAATATGGCAAATTCCGTCAATATCTGTACAATTAATGTGGTTACACATTCCAGAGCAGTGAGGCTGCACTGAAGGCGGGTGATGAGGGGCCTTCCAGCATCTAGATATAAACATTGATTAATTCACTGGACCCATGATTTATGTGTGTGTGTGTGTGTATATATATATATATAACTCTATGTGACTACGCAAACCATGGATTTACCGCCAGAAAAGTGTGTTGATATTTATCCAGAACATTTAGGAACAGTCCAGTGCGTCTTTGGTTCTCAGATTAAAATGTCGACAACTTTCCAACCACATTATTCAAGGTGGTCAAACATTATAGAATCCAAGTTATATGGACATACACGCACAAACAATTTTTAGATTAAATAGTTATTTCAATACCTCATTGACAATGGTGCCAGTACACAAGCTGTATTTTCCCTTCAAATTTTGGTTGATGACAATCCGTTAAATGTCAGAGGGCTCTGAACAAAAATGAAATGCGGATAATGAAGCTCAAATGTTCATAATTTCTATTCCTGTGTGTTTACAGGTCTGTTAGATCTGGGTCAGAACTGTTTCATGGTCCATTCTCAGACAGTCTCCTGAGACAGGGGGTGCGGTCTCTAAAATGAGTCACTCTGGGGAGCCAGAGACCAGCGCTGGAACCTCCAGCCCAAACAGCAAGAGGTACGAATATGTGGAACAGATTGTACTTTAATTAATGCATTATAAACGAGTTAGAGCTGCAGTAAGAGGATGAGGTTAACTGGAAGCTCTGTCTCCATGTGCTGTGAGTTAGAGCTGCAGTAAGAGGATGGGGTTAACTGGAAGCTCTGTCTCCATGTGCTGTGAGTTAGAGCTGCAGTAAGAGGATGAGTTTAACTGGAAGCTCTGTCTCCATGTGCTGCGAGTTAGAGCTGCAGTAAGATAATGAGGTTAACTGGAAGCTCTGTCTCCATGTGCTGCGAGTTAGAGCTGCAGTAAGATAATGAGGTTAACTGGAAGCTCTGTCTCCATGTGCTGTGAGTTAGAGCTGCAGTAAGAGGATGAGGTTAACTGGAAGCTCTGTCTCCATGTGCTGTGAGTTAGAGCTGCAGGAAGAGGATGAGGTTAACTGGTAGCTCTGTCTCCATGTGCTGTGAGTTTGAGCTGCAGTAAGAGGATGAGGTTAACTGGAAGCTCTGTCTCCATCTGCTGTGAGTTAGAGCTGCAGTAAGAGGATGAGGTTAACTGGAAGCTCTGTCTCCATGTGCTGTGTGTTAGAGCTGCAGTAAGAGGATGAGGTTAACTGGAGGCTCTGTCTCCATGTGCTGTGAGTTAGAGCTGCAGTTAGAGGATGAGGTTAACTGGAAACTGTGTCTCCATGTTTTGTTCACAGGGTCCAGGTGGAGAGAGCAGGGTCACCTTTACCCAGCTGTATATCGATGAAGAGTGACGGGTCAATGAATCACCCAATCAGGTTCAGAGGTGAATACACTGCTGATCCAAGGTAAGTAAACAGGATATTATTTACACTACTGTTTCATTGTACCTCACTCTCACTGGACACAGTCTGGTGTAGGTGGGGCAGGGGCACAGCTGGGGGGGTTGAAGGCTGCACTGGGCCTGGCAGGGGGTCCAAGGCTCAAGCCTTAAAAAAGTTTAGTTTTACTGTATGACAAACATTCACTGAATGTGTCATCAAGTTCTAAATTGGGCACATATTAAAAGATTGAAAACTTTTTTAGACTGTTGATCAAGTGCACCATGCTTCCACAGATGTTTTGATCTGAAAGAAGCTGTGGTACCATTTCACTAAAGCTAAAATAAAAGAAAGGTTTACAATTTTGAAGCTTCACTAATTTCAGTTGACATCGAAATCACATTTTTACTTCAGGCAAAAATGCATTTCAAAGCTCAGAAGAGGAAGTAAATAAATGATCCAGACGGGTAAATACTGGCCACTGTTTCTGAGATAGAATGTGGCTTCACAAGGCAGCAGTATAATAGAACGTTTTTGCTTTCCATATTGAGGCAGGAGTGACTACAGAACTTGGCCATGATATCAATGAAACAGTATATTTATAATAAACCTGTAAGTTAATCCATTTTGAATGTTAACTGGGGTTAACTGTGTAGGGATTATTTAGACCTCACGTGTGGTACCAGTTATGTAGGAACTTATTCTATTCCTTAAACTTGGTAGCAAATATATATAGAACAATTAATATTATCTATATCCTCAAAAGGGCGCCGGATGATATGAGGATATTGCGCCGGATGCTAACACGGCGACACAAAATAATATTAATATTCTAAATAAACATAAGTGTACCAAGGTTTTACCTTAGTAGACTCACGTGAAATCAGTCTCATTTTAATAGTTAATCAGTCTCATTTTAGATAATTATGAACCATAATTATTGACACTCTAATCTATAATTAAAGATACAACAACTATTAATTCATAACGGTTGAAGGCATTACGTTCAGATTGATTTGGCCTCGGCTCGTGTTCTTACAATATCAATACAGACACAAGGTTTAATAAAATATATTTATTAAACAACAGTGAAAATCCTAACTAAACAGTTTCTATCATCTAAGGAAATTGTGTATGCGTGTGTGTGTGTATGTGTGTGCGTGCATGCATGAGTTGGGAACAATAGGCGCGTTCCCGTCTGTATGTGCACGTGTCGGTAACGTGCACGGAGCTTAGTAATGATCCAAATTCCACGGCTAGGTGTGGCAATTTGGAGGGAAATATATAGTTCGTGTTAGTCGTTCCAGACATCGCATGCAGAGATCTCGGTTAAGAGATTATAAATTCCTGTTTGTGGAAGATATAATTGATAGCTAGTATAAAGCTAATTAGCGGTAGCTAACTGGCCAATACTGTTCCTAACACAGACTATATAGTTATACACCACTATACAGATATTGCAAATGCATTACATTGTAATTAAACAGAACACGAAACTTCCAATGCGAGTGCCTGATGTGTCCGTCTTACGTGTAGTTGCTATCTGGGGATAATAAATACCGCAGTCGTTCGTCAAGGGGTTTGTCCTTTCGTCCGTCCGTTGTTGGAGAAGGAATCCCGCTGCTGAACTTTCTGAAATGGCACGTCGTCCGAGTTTGCACGTCTGGTTTGGATAAAATTTGTTTGCTGTTGTTGGATGTTCCAGATGCTGTGAAGCAAGCTAAACAGTGGATCGGTGTTACCACGCAGGATGGCTGTGGATCCGTCGCGTGAAGTCGGCCAGTGATGCACTGTTCTGTGCAGGATGGTTGCTGAAGCGCTTGCCTCCGAGACGAAGCGCAGGCCTGGAGCAAAAGTTTGTTGCTTGCGTTCCGCACGCCAGAGGTGGACGAGCGAGAACGAACATGCAACAGGAGCAAGAGAGAGAGCAGAGCTCAAAGAGCTCAAAAAGAGAGCGAAGCTCAAAGAGAGCGAGCAACAAGAAGGGAAGAGGACAGGAAGTTTGTCTGTCCTTTTATTTCTTAAGTTTTATTGCCCTTTGCGTGTTTCCGGCGCTACAGTATTGGTGTACTGTAGCGGGTATGGGCTATCTTAAGCAGTGAGACTGTTTAAAACACGCGCTCACTGGTGATGTCAGGGTGAGCGTGTGCACATTGGTAGAGCCGTTGTCTAGGGACCCTACAACTGGAAGCTCTGTCTCCATGTTCTGTGAGTTAGAGCTGCAGTAAGAAGATGAGGTTAACTGGAAGCTCTGTCTCCATGTGCTGTGAGTTAGAGCTGCAGTAAGAGGATGAGGTTAACTGGAAGCTCTGTCTCCATGTGCTGTGAGTTAGAGCTGCAGTAAGAGGATGAGGTTAACTGGAAGCTCTGTCTCCATGTGCTGTGAGTTAGAGCTGCAGTAAGAAGATGAGTTAACTGGAAGCTCTGTCTCCATGTGCTGTGAGTTAGAGCTGCAGTAAGAGGATGAGGTTAACTGGAAGCTCTGTCTCCATGTGCTGTGAGTTAGAGCTGCAGTAAGAGGATGAGGTTAACTGGAAGCTCTGTCTCCATGTGCTGTGAGTTAGAGCTGCAGTAAGAGGATGAGGTTAACTGGAAGCTCTGTCTCCATATGCTCTGAGTTAGAGCTGCAGTAAGAGGATTAGGTTAACTGGAAGCTCTGTCTCCATGTGCTGTGAGTTAGAGCCGCAGTAAGAGGATGAGGTTAACTGGAAGCTCTGTCTCCATGTGCTGTGAGTTAGAGCCGCAGTAAGAGGATGAGGTTAACTGGAAGCTCTGTCTCCATGTGCTGTGAGTTAGAGCTGCAGTAAGAGGATGAGGTTAACTGGAAGCTCTGTCTCCATGTGCTGTGAGTTAGAGCTGCAGTAAGAGGATGAGGTTAACTGGAAGCTCTGTCTCCATGTGCTGTGAGTTAGAGCTGCAGTAAGAGGATGAGGTTAACTGGAGGCTCTGTCTCCATGTGCTGTGAGTTAGAGCTGCAGTACGAGGATGAGGTTAACTGGAAGCTCTGTCTCCATGTTTTGATCACAGGGTCCAGGTGGAGAGAGCAGGATCACCTGTACCCAGCTGTATATCGATGAAGAGTGACAGGTCAATGAATCACCCAATCAGGTTCAGAGGTGAATCCACTGCTGATCCAAGGTAAGTAAACAGGATATTATTTACACTACTGTTTCATTGTACCTCACTCTCACTGGACACAGTCTGGTGTAGGTGGGGCAGGGGCACAGCTGGGGGGGTTGAAGGCTGCACTGGGCCTGGCAGGGGGTCCAAGGCTCAAGCCTTAAAAAAGCTAAGTTTTACTGCATGACCAACATTCATTGAATGTGTCATCAAGTTCAAAATGTTCACATGTTAACAGATTCAAAACTTAGACTGTTGATCATGTGCACCATTCTTCAGTTAGATCTGAAACAAGTTGTTCACAAAATTGACTTAAGCAAAGGAAAGGTGTTCAATTTTGAAAACAGGTTTTTACTTTATGCATCAAACTGTTAATTCATAATAAACCTGCAAGTGAATCCACTCTGAATCTCTTTCTCCTTGTGTGCATCAGGTTTGTATGAGTCAGGTCTCATGATTGAGCTCATCTAAAAGATTTTATGAACTTTTCTTGATTCCTCACAAACCTCTTTGCAGGGTCCAGCAATCAGCAGAGTCCAGCTGTCTGGAACAAAAGTGTCCAGAGAGGAGAGAGCAGTGTATGGATGTAAACCCCACAAAAAAGGTGTGATATCTCTTTAAATTATCTATATATTAATCATTATAGGGTTTGGCTTTGAGAATACTCTGTATTTCAGCTCTCTTTTCAGGCTCATAACTCTTAGAATGACTCACCTCTCACTCTGATGTGGTGTAATTGCACACATTCAAAGGAAGTTCTCTGCTAAAAACCCCTAATTCTAATGAATCACAATCTCACACAGATTACAGAAAAGGCACATGTTTGTTATGGGACTCAAACTCCCAGCAGCACTGTTACTGGCTATGGCAGGAAGTCCACATTGGTGATGTAACAGCTGTTATGGGACTCAAACTCCCAGCAGCACTGTTACTGGCTGTAGCAGGAAGTCCACATTGGTAATGTAACAGCTGTTATGGGACTTAAACTCCCAGCAGCACTGTTACTGGCTATGGCAGGAAGTCCACATTGGTAATGTAACAGCTGTTATGGGACTCAACTCCCAGCAGCACTGTTACTGGATGTAGCAGGAAGTCCACATTGATAATGTAACAGCTGCTATGGGACTCAAACTCCCAGCAGCACTGTTACTGGATATAGCAGGAAGTCCACATTGGTAATGGAACAGCTGTTATCGGACTCAAACTCCCAGCTGCACTGTTACTAGCAATGGCATAGACCAGACATGGCCAAACTATGGCCCCGGTCCAACTGTGGCCCGTTGCCCGTTTTTAAGTGGTCCACCGTGAATATTGAAAATAAAATGGAATATGACCTGTTAGAACATTGTCTCGAACAATAAATTGCACTGTATGGACATTGCAGTTCTTAGTTTTAACACTAGATGTCACTATGTTTATTTCAGTCACTCTGATACAGCGCACCTCTTCATGTGTTTATTTCAGTCTCTGTGATACAGCACACCTCTTCATGTTTCTATTTCAGTCTCTCTGATACAGCACACCTCTTCATGTGTTTATTTCAGTTTCTCCAGCGCACTCTGATGAAGTTGAGGAAGGAGGAGTTGAAACAGTTTCACAGCCATCTGAGTCAGAATTACCCAGAATGCACTGATGGACAACAGGAGGACCATGAGGCCCTGCATGTAGTTGAGAAGATGCTGGAGACCTGTGGCAGTGAGAGATCTCTGAAGATCACACTCCACATCCTGAGGAAAATAAAGCAGAAGGATCCCACAGACTCACTGGAGAGAGATGAGCAGAAGAGTAAGACACCATTTTGTGTAAATCAGTCATTAATATATCAGTATTAGCAACTGCAAACAAGCCACTAAAGAGTGAATGTGTTTGTGCTGTGACTATCCCTTAGTAAACCTGGCCGTGAGAGAGATGTGCAACACACAGGCCCCTTATGTAAGGATATAGATGTTGGAAAAAGCTCATTAATGCAGATTTAAAACGCTGTGGCAGAATCAGTTTAGCAGTTTAATGTCTGAAAGAGAAGCAGATAGAGCAAAGTACTGATTTAAAGCTTTGATCATGCACTGACCAATCAGGATGTTTTCCACATTCCCTTTAAATGAGTGGATGCATCACACATCCTTATTTTTCCACGTTTGTTAGTGCAGGTTTTCTGCCTCTACTTTTCTGTTTCTCTTATTCCCTTAGTGTGGTGTCAAATGAGCACCACAGGCAGGTGCAGTTCTTCATAAAGTGGCTGTAGTGCTCATTTAACACCAGAATAATGGATATGTTAAAATAATAGTAAGAGAGCACATGCAAGATAACACAGAAAAATATGACTGTGCCAAACAGACTGTATTTTAGTGTTCTATTCCAACATCTGAAAAGCATTTTCAGCATTTCAGCATCACGAGAATAATACATCATTCCACCAACAGCCACCAAATTAAACCCAATTTATGATATTATTACTGTTAATAAGATACGAGAATTGTGTGATCTTAACATATATAGAAAAAGTTCTGAAATTTGATCCAAACTGAGTGGCTCTCTGCACCAGGTTGTGAAGCTGCCTATACAGTTTAGAGCAGATATACCTGATTATTTATGCTGCTATGATGGGTTTATATATATGGATCTAGTATTATCTGTCTGTACATGTTCACTTAATCTCATAGATTCACTTAACCTCTTAATCTCATTTCATGTTGGTAAAACCTTACGCTCAATAGTTCCCCTACTCTGGTGTGTCTTCATGAACAAGGCAGAATCTATTTCTGTTCACCATTTGTGCAGATTGTTTGAGTGATGTGTAACACACTGTGTGACAGACTTGTGTAAAATATTGTGTCAAGGGGAAAAGTTATAACAATTTTTTCAACTGATTATTTTTAAAATATGAATAAATTATCTGTCATATTTCCTCTTCTCAGGAAAACTCACAAGAGCCCAACAGACACTGAAATCTGATCTGAAGAAGAAGTTTGAACGCATATTTGAAGGTTTGGTACAGCAGGGCCACCCAACCCTCCTCAATGAGATCTATACAGAGCTCTACATCACGGAGGGGGGAGGTGGGGGGGTCAATAATGAACATGAGGTCAGACACATTGAGGCAGCATCCAAGAGACAAACCACACAGGAGACTGCAATCCTCTGCAATGACATCTTTAAACCTTTACCTGGACAGGAGAAACACATCAGAACTGTGCTTACAAAGGGCATCGCTGGCATTGGGAAAACTGTCTCTGTGCAGAAGTTCATTCTGGACTGGGCAGAAGGAAAAGCCAATCAGGACATTAATTTAATCTTCACTCTTCCTTTCCGAGACCTGAACTTAAAGAAGGAGAGAGAATTCAGTCTGATGCAACTCCTCCAGCACTACTTTCCACAGCTGAAAGAGATTGAAAGTGTTGAACATGATGAAGTCAAAGTTGTGTTCATCTTTGATGGTCTGGATGAGTGTCGACTTCCTCTAAATTTTCGGAAAAATAAGATCTGCTGTGATGTAACAGAGTCAGCATCAGTGGACGTGCTGCTGACCAACCTCATTAAGGGGAATCTGCTTCCCTTTGCTCTCCTCTGGATCACCTCCCGACCAGCAGCAGCCAATCAGATCCCTCCTGAGTGTGTCCACCAGGTGACAGAGGTACGAGGGTTCAATGACCCACAGAAGGAGGAGTACTTCAGGAAGAGAATCAGAAATCAGAACTTGGCCAGCAGAATTATCTCACACATAAAGTCATCCAGGAGTCTTTACATCATGTGTCACATTCCAGTCTTCTGCTGGATTTCTGCTGCAGTTCTGGAGACATTGTTGGATAAAGTGTTTAGCAGAAAACTCCCCAAAACTCTGACTGAAATGTACACACACTTCCTGCTCATTCAGACCAATGTGAAGAATCAGAAGTATCATGGCACCAATGAGACAAACCCACAGCAGATCTCAGCATCAGATGCAGAAATGATCCTGAAACTGGGGAAGCTGGCTTTTCTACAGCTGGAAAAGGGCAATCTCATATTCTATGAAGAGGACCTGAGAGAGAGTGGCATTGATGTCAGTGAAGCTTCAGTGTACTCTGGGGTGTGCACAGAAATCTTTAAAGAGGAGTCTGGGTTGCATCAGGAGAAAGTCTACTGCTTTGTTCATCTGAGCATTCAGGAGTTTCTGGCTGCCTTGTTTGTGTTCCATTCATGTGTAAATGAGAACAGAAATGCACTCAGACCAGAAGAGTCAAGATCTAAAACTGGCAGAATGGAGATGTTTGAGTTACACTGGAGTGCAGTGGATCAGGCCTTACAGAGTAAGAATGGACACCTGGACCTTTTCCTCCGATTCCTTCTGGGCCTCTCACTGGACTCCACTCAGACTCTCTTAGGAGACGTACTGAAGCAGAGAGGAAGCAGATCAGAGAGCATATGGAGAACAGTCCAGTACATTAAGCAGAAGATCAGAGAAGAGTCTTCAGCAGAGAGGACCATCAATCTGTTCCACTGTCTGAATGAACTGAATGACAACTCTCTCGTGGAGGAAATCCAGACTTCCCTGAGATCAGGAAGATTTTCTGATAAAGAGCTGGTATCACACCAATGCTCAGCTCTGGCCTTTGTGTTACTGATGTCAGAGGAGGTCCTGGATGAGTTTGACTTGAAGACGTACAACACATCAGCAGCAGGTCAGAAGAGACTGGTACCAGTAGTGAGGAACTGCAGGAAGGCCAAGTGAGTACTGTTACATCATTCATAATGCAGATGATTGACACTGATATTTGCATGAACAGTTTATGATTGTGAGAATAAAGTGCATGAACATAGCTCACCTATATCATGACCAGAAGAACCTTCAGAAAGTTTCAGGGGGTTCCATACTCACTACATTTCCTGCACAGCTTGGGCATGCTGTGATAGCACACCCCATCCCTGTTTTTTCCCAGTGTGCTGGTGCTGGGGATGTGGCTCACTCTGCCTACTGCAGAGGGGTGGGGTTTGACCTGGCCCAGCCATTTCCTGGCCCCTGTACAAACTCTGCCCTCTTCTAGGACCCTCCTGGTGTCAGATTTGAACTAAACAAACCATGTTACAGCACTGAGGTCCTATACGGCTTCCTTATAGAGCTGCACCGTGACCAGTTTGTTCTCCATCTCAGACAGGGGCTCAGTGGTGAAATTACTGAGGGACTCTTATCCTTCCCCTCTCTATAGAGGTTCCAGAACCTCTCCAGGGCATTAGCATTTTAAAGCTAACCTCAAAGATGTCAGTGGGGCCTGGAACCTTCACCTCCAAACAGGTCATGCTGGGCATTTTGGTCTCTGTCTGTGGAGGATGGGTGGGGTGTTGTGCCATCCTTATTGTTCTGTCCACTGGCTCTGGCATGCGAAATTTGATCTGGCCTGACGCAACAATGGGTTCTGAACAGCTAATATAGCGTCTCCACTGAAAAACGAAAAAGTCAAAGGCAAATACATATTTTACAAAGGGGCATGCTTTGTAAGTATTGATTAAAGTCTTTGGTGAAATTATAGTGACAAGCAAAAGATGGTGGTGAACCTTAAGATTCAACCTGGTGGGCGTACAAATTCAAGTCAAATTACTGGTCACTCAGGAATGCTGGGCAGAGTGCATATTAACACTAACAGTAATTATACAGTGATCTGACCAGCTTTCCTGTGGTAATTTTTATTACGAAAGCCAAGTAGTCCAATATTACAGTGAAAAGAATCATTCTGTCCATTGAAAATACATCATGATCCAGTGGTGTTCGCTAGTTAGCATTTTTCATAGCTTTACGTTTCTCTGAAACAAACATTATTTCTCTCTGCCTTTCCAATGGTTCTTTTTTAAAGTTTTTTTATTTTGACATTGAAAGACGGATACCATACACCCCACCTGCCTGTCCCTCCCATACCCCCACCTTAGTCTGTCCAAACCAATCCAACTCACCCCAACCTTAGAAGGCCCCTCCCATCCTGCCCCCCATATACACAGTGAGGGAAATACTAGGGAAAGAGCTGGAGAGACTGTGGAAACAAAGAGAAAGAGATAAGAAAGAAAGAATAAAAGAGACATGATATTCAAAACAGAAAACTGGAGAGATCATATATTTTTTTCATTTTGCATTTTACAACTTTCATATTTTTTGATATAATGTTTGTCTTACAGAATAAAAGAAAATTGCATTACGTGCATGATATTTTCCCAGCAGTAGAAATAAATTCAATATAAAGTTCTGTGATTGGTCTTGATCATACTGGCTAAACATCACAGATTGACGGTAAATATACATATCCCTGTACATTCAACATTTCTGTTATCCAGCTACTCTCTTCTCACAATATAGCAGAAGAGACCATAGAATGTTAGTTTTGGTCCTGTCCTTTTTCATATTGTTTCTGGTTAAAACTAAGTGGTCAGTTAGCTATGAAAGTCTCACGCGTGTGTTGACTGTGGGGGGCTTTAGTTGGTGACTTCTGGGTGCTGATGTAGTTCCATATGGGAGGTGTAAAGATTACGACCTGAATGACCACATCATGTTTAGTAAAATTACTTGCCAAGCTGTGAGATTTCCATGGGATTTTTAAAATCAAGATACCATTTAAATTTAGTTCAGATATTGTTGTTCCAATTTCAAAAAAGTAATTACAATATGTTCACCTTCTTCCAGCCATTTATAGCTTGTCCTTATGAAACTCCTTTGGCTTTATAGATGTACTGTTGACTCACCTTGCTTTTCAAATGAGCTAATTTAGTTCAGTTTTCTTCTGGTTTATATATATTGTATGTACTTCAAAATGCAGTAATATTTATGATCAATTCATTTTCCACCCTTTGGGACCATTTGATCAGGGTTCCTGAGTCTTAAAATGCTGGTTGATTCAAACATAGACATCATATTGGTTAAGGAGGTGTGATTACAGTTTTGTTGTGGCCTGTAAGGTCATAAATCCATGTAATTTAGGGCTAGTTTAAAATCCCCACCTAATTAAATGTTCAGATTAGGATTGATTTCTCAGAATTCAATTCTTTTGGCTGTAACCATAAATATTCCCAGGCAAATAAACAATTCCAAAACCGACCATCTGTAATAAAAACTGCTAAGTCATAATGACCTGCAGGGTTGATATTAGATAAAATAACTTGCATTTATGTTTTAGAAAGGAAGCCCAGTTGAGTATTGAATTCTTTCAATAATTCATCGACCACCCCTTGACTGTTTGTGAGATTCTCCTATAATTCGTCCAAGTACGTTTTCAGATGATCCAGCTAATTGTTACAGACAGGCCATTTCTCACTGAGAACTAATGTTGCCCCTTTAAGAATGCCAGAAGATCTGATTAGCCGTTGGGATATTTTAGAAAACACCATACTAACCGATTGCTGGGGGCAGCAAACTGTTTCCTTCGCAATTCCAAGACCGGGCTGTCCGTCCCCAGCGACATGAGCGAGCTGACCGCGGAATGAGAAGCTCCGGCGTTGGGTACAAGTGGCTACAGTATGAAACATTGATTTGACTGCATGCCGAATTTAAGTATGATTATCAAACCTACTTTACTGCTGTCTCTACTTCACTGGGCCGTCTATGATTGAGTTTACTTTGTAAAGGTACCAGAGTCAGACATGACGGCGCTATTTTGAGTCCCTATAGATTCACAATTCTAGCTCTGTGGTAACCCCTCATCACTCCATGTGGGACACAGCAAATAATTTTACCCGCAGTTACATTTATCCTAGTTACATAAATTAATGTAATGGAACTTGACACAACTAGGGAAGAGACAATGAAGTCACAACTGAAGTCAACTTAGGTTATGTGTCAGGAGGCTAAATTATGGCAATGACAAGATTATAAAGCGAAATCTGTACAAAAACTATATGAACTCAAAGCAAGGCTTTTACTAAAACCTGACATCGCCAACAGCCAAGATGATTGCCAAATAGGCTCAAACAAGCAGTGGTGCTTTAATAATGAAATACAGTATAAATACTGATATAATGAAATACAATATAATACTGATAACTCCATCCTTTGCCCTGCTGTCCACACTTGGCTCAGGGGCATGAGTAGGGCCATGAGTAAGGCTTAAAGCCCAGAGTTAGCCAGAAAAAGACTGTGGAAAAGGTAGCTGGGCCATTAACCCCAATTCTGACAGAACTGAATAGAGGAAAAGGGGCTATTTGGGTCAGAAGCACAGCTGTAGAACTGTCAGACTTGAGCAGGACACCTTATTCTCAGGTGTAAAGTGCTACAGTTGCAGAGTGTAGCACAGACATCTTCCTCAGAACATTGTAGATCTTACAATCCTCATTATCACTCTTTAACAGTGAGCACTGTCGATACTACATTTAAAATATTAAGTGTTAATTATTTAATCATCACCTCTTTCTTTCAGACTCGGCAGCTGTGGTCTTACAAAGGAGTCCTGTGAAATTGTGGCCTCAGCTCTCCAGTCATCAAACTCACCCGTGAGAGAGCTGGACCTCAGCTACAATAACCTGAGAGATTCAGGAGTGAATCTCCTCTGTGCTGGACTGAAGAGTCCAAACTGTAAACTACAGACACTGGGGTGAGTAGTGCTGTGTACTTTGTGACCTTTCATAAATAGTTAGTGATTATGGCTCCAGACAGAGAAATGTTAAACAGCTCCTTCTCTCAATCAAACTTCTCCTCTCTCCAGCCTTCCTTCCTTTGTCCACATTGGTCCCATTCCTCTCTTCTTACTCCTCTATCACAGCAAAGTAAAGCAGAATCGGGTAATTCAGTGGTACAGTGCCACAGAATGAATTTATGCTAGATATATGACATTGACAGTGAGAGTTTAATCATCATTGAAAATATGGGTATTTATACAGACTATACTGAAGTATGAAAGACTTTCCAGGTACTGGGAAAAATCACTCAATTCCAAAGAATTACTGAGCACTTTCCATCCAGCATATTATGAGAGTTTGAGGATAAGGAGACTGTGATACCTTTGGATGCTGAGCACATTGACCCAGAACCTGGTAAATGCTGGACTGTGATGCCAGTACAGGAGCAGGAGACGTCAGGGCCGGTTGGAAGAGGCAAAGTGAACACAGAATTTGGAAATACTTTGGTTTCACACCAGTTTATCATTCATACAACTAGTAACACAACTAAATACAAAAATAAGGACCACAATAAAATTGAAAATGAGCTTTTCTAGCTGTTGCAACTTTGAGAAATGAATAATGCACTGATTTACAAGTGCCAAAGAAAACATGTGAGCATGTTTTAAGATGCATAAAGTGCAATAAAATAATTTTCTTTCCTGAATCAGACTGATAATTGTGATTAAAATTTGGAATCACAATATTTACCAAAATAATAGGGATTATAATTTTAACCACAATCATTCATTTCTGAATTTCTGGCCAGTAAGTTGAACAGAAGCAACTGTGAATGTTCTGAAATGCAGACCTGATTATAAACAAGCTCTTAAACTGACTGATGCCTGAAAACAGGGAAAGCAGACTGTAGTAGCCTAGAATATTAATTGCTTTTTGGTTCTGTAATTTTGTTTTTAATTTTCTCAGAGAATGGCAGATAAGTACCAGAGAATAAATATTTTTGTTTCTTATCTGAGCACCTTAATTGTGTTTAACATCAAAAAATGACTTTTGTTTCCTGCTGATGGCTCAGTGATGTGCACTGTTTTGACATTGGTGTTCCTACGTTGGGGTTTTTTGGCAAAATTCATGAAAACAATAACCATCAAAAAGTTTGGTCACAGGTCATTGAGAAATGATCACCATCAGAACGGACACGCTGCACTGCTGATCAGATGTGAACTAAAAACCCCCTTGCCTTCCTGTGACAACTCCTGTGAACCTGTATCTGTGTGACAATGTTTGCTTTTTTACTCTCATTGGAAGGAAATACAAACTTCTCACAACTTGTCAAGCTAACTCACTATTCACTCTAAAGGCTGGAATTTACTTTAATAATGAAATACAGTATAAAAGGATCTGATAACTCCATCCTTAGCCCTGCTGTCCACACTTGGCTCAGGGGCATGAGTGGGGCCATGAGTGAGGCTTAAAGCCCAGAGTTAGCCTGAAAAAGACTGTGGAAAAGGTAGCTGGGCCATTAGCCCCAATTCTGACAGAACTGAAAAGAGGAAAAGGGGCTATTTGGGTCAGAACCACAGCTGTAGAACTGTCAGACTTGAGCAGGACATCTTATTCTCAGGTGTAAAGTGCTGCAGTTGGAGAGTGTAGCACAGATATCTTCCTCAGAGCATTGTAGATCTTACAATCCTCATTATCACTCTTTATCAGTGAGCACTGTCGATACTACATTTAAAATATTAAGTGTTAATTATTTAATCATCACCTCTTTCTTTCAGACTCGGCAGCTGTGGTCTTACAAAGGAGTCCTGTGAAATTGTGGCCTCAGCTCTCCAGTCATCAAACTCACCCGTGAGAGAGCTGGACCTCAGCTACAATAACCTGGGAGATTCAGGAGTGAAGCTGCTCTGTGCTGGACTGAAGAGTCCAAACTGTAAACTACAGACACTGGGGTGAGTAGTGCTGTGTACTTTGTGACTTTCAGTAAATAGTTAGTGATTATGGCTCCAGACAGAGAAATGTTAAACAGCTCCTTCTCTCAATCAAACTTCTCCTCTCTCCAGCCTTCCTTCCTTTGTCCACATTGGTCCCATCCCTCTCTTCTTACTCCTCTGTCACAGCAAAGTAAAGCAGAATCGGGTAATTCAGTGGCACAGTGCCACAGAATGAATTTATGCTAGATATATGACATTGACAGTGAGAGTTTAATCATCATTGAAAATATGGGTATTTATACAGACTATACTGAAGTATGAAAGACTTTCCAGGTACTGGGAAAAATCACTCAATTCCAAAGAATTACTGAGCACTTTCCATCCAGCATATTAGAGAGTTTGAGGATAAGGAGACTGTGATACCTTTGGATGCTGAGCACATTGACCCAGAACCTGGTAAATGCTGGACTGTGATGCCAGTACAGGAGCAGGAGATGTCAGGGCCAGTTGGAAGAGGCAAAGTGAACACAGAATTTGGAAATACTTTGGTTTCACACCAGTTTATCATTCATACAACTAGAAACACAACTAAATACAAAAATAAGGACCACAATAAAATTGAAAATGAGCTTTTCTAGCTGTTGCAACTTTGAGAAATGAATAATGCACTGATTTACAAGTGCCAAAGAAAACATGTGAGCATGTTTTAAGATGCATAAAGTGCAATAAAATAATTTTCCTTCCTGAATCAGACTGATAATTGTGATTAAAATTTGAAATCACAATATTTAGCAAAATAATAGGGATCATAATTTTAACCACAATCATTCATTTCTGAATTTCTGGCCAGTAAGTTGAACAGAAGCAACTGTGAATGTTCTGAAATGCAGATCTGATTATAAACAAGCTCTTAAACTGACTGATGCCTGAAAACAGGGAAAGCAGACTGTAGTAGCCTAGAATATTGATTGCTTTTTGGTTCTGTAATTTTGTTTTTAATTTTCTCAGAGAATGGCAGATAAGTACCAGAGAATAAATATTTTTGTTTCTTATCTGAGCACCTTAATTGTGTTTAACATCAAAACATGATTTTTGTTTCCTGCTGATGGCTCAGTGATATGCACTGTTTTGACATTGGTGTTCCTACGTTGGGGTTTTTTGGTAAAATTCATGAAAACAATAACCATCAAAAAGTTTGGTCACAGGTCACTGAGAAATGATCACCATCAGAACAGACACGCTGCACTGCTGATCAGATGTGAACTAAAAACCCCTTTGTCTTCCTGTGACAACTCCTGTGAACCTTTAGCTGTGTGAAAATGTGTGCTTTTTTACTGTCATTGGAAGGAAATAAAAACTTCTCACAACTTGTCATACTAACTCACTATTCACTCTAAAGGCTGGAATTTGCTTTAATAATGAAATACAGCATAAAAGGATCTGAGAACTCCATCCTTAGCCCTGCTGTCCACACTTGGCTCAGGGGCATGAGTAGGGCCATGAGTGAGGCTTAAAGCCCAGAGTTAGCCTGAAAAAGACTGTGGAAAAGGTAGCTAGGCCATTAGCCCCAATTCTGATAGAACTGAATAGAGGAAAAGAGGCTATTTGGGTCAGAAGCACAGCTGTAGAACTGTCAGACTTGAGCAGGACATCTTATTCTCAGGTGTAAAGTGCTGCAGTTGCAGAGTGTAGCACAGACATCTTCATCGGAGCATTGTAGATCTTACAATCCTCAATATCACTCTTTATCAGTGAGCACTGTCGATACTACATTTAAAATATTAAGTGTTAATTATTTAATCATCACCTCTTTCTTTCAGACTCGGCAGCTGTGCTCTTACAGAGGAGTCCTGTGAAATTGTGGCCTCAGCTCTCCAGTCATCAAACTCACCCGTGAGAGAGCTGGACCTCAGCAACAATAACCTGGGAGATTCAGGAGTGAAGCTGCTCTGTGCTGGACTGAAGAGTCCAAACTGTAAACTACAGACACTGGGGTGAGTAGTGCTGTGTACTTTGTGACTTTCAGTAAATAGTTAGTGATTATGGCTCCAGACAGAGAAATGTTAAACAGCTCCTTCTCTCAATCAAACTTCTCCTCTCTCCAGCCTTCCTTCCTTTGTCCACATTGGTCCCATCCCTCTCTTCTTACCACTTTATCACAGCAAAGTAAAGCAGAATCGGGTAATTCAGTGGTACAGTGCCACAGAATGAATTTATGCTAGATATATGACATTGACAGTGAGAGTTTAATCATACTTCAAAATGTGGGTATTCATACAGACTATACTGAAGTATGAAAGACTTTCCAGGTACTGGGAAAAATCACTCAATTCCAAAGAATTACTGAGCACTTTCCATCCAGCATATTATGAGACTTTGAGGATAAGGAGACTGTGATACCTTTGGATGCTGAGCACATTGACCCAGAAGCTGGTAAATGCTGGACTGTGATGCCAGTACAGGAGCAGGAGATGTCAGGGCCAGTTGGAAGTGGCAAAGTGAACACAGAATTTGGAAATACTTTGGTTTCACACCAGTTTATCAGTCATACAACTTGTAACACAACTAAATACAAAAATAAGGACCACAATAAAATTGAAAATGAGCTTTTCTAGCTGTTGCAACTTTGAGAAATAAATAATGCACTGATTTACAAGAACCAAAGAAAAAATGTGAGCATGTTATAAGATGCATAAAGTGCAATAAAATAATTTTCTTTCCTGAATCAGACTGATAATTGTGATTAAAATTTGGAATCACAATATTTAGCAAAATAATAGGGATTATAATTTTAACCACAATCATTCATTTCTGAATTTCAGGCCAGTAAGTTGAACAGAAGCAACTGTGAATGTTCTGAAATGCAGACCTGATTATAAACAAGCACTGAAACTGACTGATGCCTGAAAACAGGGAAAGCAGACTGTAGTAGCCTAGAATATTAATTGCTTTTTGGTTCTGTAATTTTGTTTTTAATTTTTTCAGAGAATGGCAGATAAGTACCAGAGAATAAATATTTTTGTTTCTTATCTGAGCACCTTAATTGTGTTTAACATCAAAAAATGATTTTTGTTTCCTGCTGATGGCTCAGTGATGTGCACTGTTTTGACATTGGTGTTCCTTCGTTGGGGTTTTTTGGCAAAATTCATAAAACCAATAACAATCAAAAAGTTTGGTCACAGGTCATTGAGAAATGATCACCATCAGAACAGACACGCTGCACTGCTGATCAGATGTGAACTAAAAACCCCTTTGCCTTCCTGTGACAACTCCTGTGAACCTTTAGCTGTGTGATAATGTTTGCTTTTTTACTCTCATTGGAAGGAAATACAAACTTCTTACAACTTGTCAGTCTAACTCACTATTCACTCTAAAGGCTGGAATTTGCTTTAATAATGAAATACAGTATAAAAGGATCTGATAACTCCATCCTTAGCCCTGCTGTCCACACTTGGCTCAGGGGCATGAGTAGGGCCATGAGTGAGGATTAAAGCCCAGAGTTAGCCTGAAAAAGACTGTGGAAAAGGTAGCTGGGCCATTAGCCCCAAATTGTGACAGAACTGAAAAGAGGAAAAGGGGCTATTTGGGTCAGAACCACAGCTGTAGAACTGTCAGACTTGAGCAGGACATCTTATTCTCAGGTGTAAAGTGCTGCAGTTGGAGAGTGTAGCACAGACATCTTCCTCAGAGCATTGTAGATCTTACAATCTTCATTATCACTCTTTATCAGTGAGCACTATCAATACTACATTTAAAATATGAAGTGTTAAATATTAACACATCACCTCTTTCTTTCAGACTCGGCAGCTGTGGTCTTACAGAGGAGTCGTGTGAAATTGTGGCCTCAGCTCTCCAGTCATCAAACTCACCCGTGAGAGAGCTGGAGCTCAGCTACAATAACCTGGGAGATTCAGGAGTGAAGCTGCTCTGTGCTGGACTGAAGAGTCCAAACTGTAAACTACAGACACTGGGGTGAGTTGTGCTGTGTACTTTGTGACCTTTCGTAAATAGTTAGTGATTATGGCTCCAGACAGAGAAATGTTAAACAGCTCCTTCTCTCAATCAAACTTCTCTTCTCTCCAGCCTTCCTTCCTTTGTCCACATTGGTTCCATCCCTCTCTTCTTACTCCTGTATCACAGCAAAGTTAAGCATGATAAAACTCCATTAATCTTAGGGTTGCCAGCTGTGTGGTTCCTGACCAGAATTATCTTGTTTTGAAGTTCAGTGTGAAAGTGGGATTATTTGTGTGTTCTATCCATAGACTTGTGTCGAGACAGCAACATGCATTTTATGGTTATTTACCCTGCTCCCTTCTTTTATGGTCCCTTGCCATGCACCCAGACACGGCCTGAGAGGGATAAATGGACTCCACCCCCTTGTAAATACCCCTGAATCAGTGACCAAAGAGGCAACAGGCTTTTCAAGCATGGCAAGGAGCAGAGCTTTACTCAGAAACTAAAACGAAACACTTATGACAGCCAAAATGGATGTACATTTGGGGTTACCAGTTAAAAGCGGAATTGGGCGTGGTACGACCCTCTTTGTTGTTGGTAAGCCCTAAGATGCCCCCAAATGTAGAATCCTTTGATAAACATGCCCAACCACAGGGGGCTATCACCTGTCTCTCTCCCTCGGGCTCCTTCCCCTTCTGGAGCACGTGTGTGCGTGTGCGTGCATGCGAACAGGTTCACAAACTATCCTGGAGTTACTTGTTATAACACCTGCAGAGCCTGCAGCATGTAGGTAGGAGATAGTTTGTCAGACGTGGCGTGCCCTTTTCTTGGTGATCGCATCAGCACTGAAGCTCTAATAATTTGCAGAGCTTTACATGGGGAGAGGGAGATTAGACCCTGATTAGATAGCTATTCTATCATTCCCTGATGAGTATCTTTGTAAATTTTCCCATTTTCTGAGCAATCAATAATTAATTTGAACAACATTCTCAGGCTCATATTTCAAACATTAGGCAGCACATCATTTCAAGGTGCTTTATTGGCATGACATGGGCTGTGTTGCCAAAGCAAATGGTTCAGTTAACACAATAACAGAACAATTAACACAATTAATAATGGGGAAAAAGGAACAAACATGAATGCATACAATGAATGACTATTAACTAACATTTATACATTTATTACATTCCTGCACTGGTGACAGGTTGCTACATATAGAGCAGCCAGGGAGGCTGTGTGTCCTTCACCCAGTAAGATTGGTAATTGTCTCTCCAGAGGGAGTATTTCAAAATATTCTTTTACATTTTTCATAGAAGTCTTTGTGAATATTTGTGTAATTTGTGCAGGATAGGAGGAAGTGTGGCTCTGTCTCAGCCTCACCTGTCTCACAGTGATCACATATCCTCTCCTCTTTGGGGCGCCAGGTTTGCTTGTGTCTGCCTGTTTCAGTGGCCAGGCTGTGATCAATTAGTCTGTATTTCTTCCAAAGTTCCAAATGTGACACAGAGGGCCACATAGGTATCTTTAGGATTCTGTTTGTGAAATAAATACATTTTAAAACTGCGCTGTAGGCGGTAGCAGGAATGTTTTATTAAAGGGTTATCCATTTTGTTTTTCTTTTCATTTAAATACCCTTATTGTTGCCCTTAAATGTTTTAATGTCATGGGGGGGTGGTGGTGAATACTGTCAGCTGATGGTACCTGGGGAACCCGGTCAGCTGATCGGAGAAAGGGTGAAGCGCTGTCAGCTGATTTAACCGGGGAGAGAATGCGGCTGGAGGGAGGAAGACGAGAGGAGCGCGGGAGTTGGAAAGGGAAAAAAAGCGTGCGGTGGGGAGTCCAAGAGGGGACCTGCCTAAAGCTTCCAAAAGAAAAACTCCGAGAAGAGGATAGAGAACTGTGTAAGAGCACCCGAGCCACTGGACCCAAGCAACGAAACAGCGGGGTGAGCTGACCGGTGAGACAAAACCTTTTTTTTTCCACTTTCGTTGCGGGTTTTTTTCCTTTTCATTCATTGACGGAGGACATTTTCTCGGTCTCCCTGCTGAGGGAGGTTATATATTTTTTTTTTGTTTGGAGGCTGGATTTGCTGGGATCTTGTTTCCCCTGGGAAGCGCGCGCAGAACCACGAACTGGGGTGTGGGAAAAAGGAATTGCTGGCCAGCATCATTGTTTGTTTGTTAGTTGTTTGTAAATACACAGAGTGAATGTCACTATTGCCTTGTTTGTTTGTTGTGTCTGGGAAGTCACTTTGTTACTGCAAAGATACATTTTTCGATGCGAATGCGTAATAATTCAGTTTTAACCCGTAATTAAAATGGTAACATTTCCCTATAGGGCAGATTGTTACACAAATAAGAATCTTTTGTTTGATTTATTAATTGGCTGATTTTAATTGAAGCAGTGCTGGTCTGAAACATGTCATAGTTCATATTGTTAGTTGTTATTTGGTTTGTTAGTTTAATTGCCAGCTGACTGAGAGGACTTCTATTGGGGCTTAGCTCTTGGGATAGGAAGGCCTTATATTGGATTTAATTTGGCTAACTTGTTTTTAGATGAATCCAGAATTTTAATGCTCGTTTCTGAATGTTAATAATCAAAGGGTAAGATCGTACAGCTTACTGGGCTGTGTCTGTATGTTGTCTGGCTCATTTGTTCTGTTTATATATACAATGATTTGACTGTGGTCTGATAGGGAGGTTTGTTGCCTGACAGTGAATGCATTTATGGAGGAGGGGTCCACATCTGTAATGGCATAATCTACCACACTGTTCCCAAGAGCTGAGCTGTAAGTGAACCTTCCAAAGGAGTCCCCTCTGATCCTACCATGAATGATATACAGACCCAAGGTTTGACAGAGATACACTACCTGTCTACCATTTTTATGAATTACATTGTTGTGGCTGTAGTTTTTATGATTGGAGTTTGGTACATAGGAGATTGGCCAAAGATGTGTATGTTTCCTTCAGTGGTGAGGAAGTCAGGGAGAGTACCTGTCCTGGTGTTTAGGTCTCCACAGAGCAGCACACTTCCCTGGGCCTGGAAGTGGCAGATGTCTGTGTGCAGATCATTAAAAATGGATGCATTGAAATAGGGAGAATCCAATGGGGGGTGTAGATTGCACATTGGTACATATCTTTTTTAGATGGAAAGATTTTTTAATTTATTTTTAACCAAAAGTAAGTGTCACCTGTTTTTACTGGGTCAATGAATTTATTTATTTCTTCCTTGTACCACACAATAATTCCTCCAGAATCTCTGCCATGATTTATGTGCGTATGTTTAAGAGAAGGGAGAATTATCTCTCTAAAGTTGGATGGGCATTCTGTGGACACATCAGCACGACACCAGGTTTCACCGAGTAGCACAATATCAACATTTTCCAAACTACTTACAAATTCAGGATCTGTGCTCTTCAGATCAAGTGATGAGGACCACAGACCCTGGATGTTCCAGCTACAGATTATTCTGTCGTCAAAATGTAAATATAAATGTATCGAAAAATTAAATAAACTACAAACATGAAACTATATATCTAATTGATTTACAAAGGATTTGCTTATGATTGAACATATACATTGTATACTCTTAATTGTAATAATTATTATTATATATTTATTTATCTATTTTTTTTCTCACTACCCTCAAGGTTATTAATTTGTTGCAGATCAAACCCAGCAGTTGGCAGGTTTTTCTCATGTCAGAGCCAGCAGGGCTCTGAGTGGCTGCAGTATAGCTGAGTCCAGGCTGTGTGTGCTGGGCTGCAGCATAGCTGAGTCCAGGTTGTGTGTGCTGGGCTGCAGCATAGCTGAGTCCAGGCTGTGTGTGCTGGGCTGCAGCACAGCTGAGTCCAGGCTGTGTGTGCTGGGCTGCAGCATAGCTGAGTCCAGGTTGTGTGTGCTGGGCTGCAGCATAGCTGAGTCCAGGCTGTGTGTGCTGGGTTGCGGCGCTGAGTGGGGGGTGGCAGCGTGGGCATCCTGCTGGGGACCAACAGGCATGTTTTTTAAATTTGAATCCTTTTTCCTAACCCGAATGTTCAACCGAACTGGTTGATCTCACCGCAGCACCCCGCCCCTCAAAGCTATGGGAGGAGAAATCACATGTCAGCAATGTCGCTCCTTTTTTCATGTTGTGGCACCACCAGTCGCACACTGCCTATGACGTCGGAGGAAGACATAGTCAGCATACAATTAGTTCGTGCCGCTGCAGGTGCCCAGGCAGCCCCGAGGAGGACCAATGAGAGATTATTCGCCCGCCCTACCCTGTATCGAACCCCCGGTGAGGCTGGCCAATTGTTGCCTGGCCATGGTTGGGAATGGCGAGGTCGGGAATCGAACCTCCGACCTAATCGAACCCCCGACCTAAGGACCCGTAGGCAGGAATTTATCCCACGAGCCACTTGTATTAGGACAGTACAATTGTGATAAATGTGATAAATGTTGGCCTTTTGAAATCCCATTCTTTTTATGCTTCTGAATTTCTCATATACCACAAGTCTGACAGGTTTATGTCTTTGTAGTTTAGAAAATTAAATTTTTAATTATTTGTTTGCCTCCTGTTGTTGCATAGTCAAGAATTACAGAATTAGTGCAATAATGCTGCTCGATTGCTCTAGCCTGGACGAGTTTGTGGAGTGTTTGTGGAGTGGAGTGGTCTCTGAGCTCTGTGCTCTTTCATTAATTCGCATTCATTAATTTGCATACTAATTAAAATAAAAGTTGGGGCTACTCACCTAGCTGTTAAATAAGGTAGGCTTGATCTGCTCCTAAAGTGTAATCTTTTGTTGCCATTAGGGGACAGGGAGGGAATTTTCCACTTTTTTTTCCTCCGTAGCTCTTCAGCAAATGCTGCTAATTCGGCGCATAGTCGAGCTGACGAGAGGTTTTTTCTGTGGTTTTTCGCCCTCCCAGGAGCAAATCTTTAAATAGCAAATCTTTAAGGGACATACTCTAGGTCGTTAGTCGGGAAGTTAGTTAGTCAGTCAGCCAGTTCGCTTGTTTATTTATTTATTTATTTTTTTTACTGTTCTCCAGTGTTTGCTTTAAGGATGTCCCGATTCTGGTTGTGTTACCGAGTCTGCTTTTGCTTGCTGCTAGCGTATTTTTGTTGAATCTTGTATCTAGACACAGTGGCTTTTCCTGTGCTTGGTTTCTGCCTTTGGCTTCTCTGAGCCACCTCGGTGCTCTTAGCACTTTTTAGCCAGTAATTCTGTCTCGGCAGTACATCTTTGTTTAGGGAACGCGTGTTTAGTTAGGGGAGAAAATGTGGCCAAAACTGTGTGAGAGTTGCCGGATGATCGGATACCTCGAGGATGAGTTCATCTGCGACCGTTGCCGACTAGTTGAGCACTTAGAGAGTAAGATTCTTGATCTCGAAGCCCAACTAGCTGGACTCCACAGTAATCCTGAATTGTTAGAGTTCCAGGAACTGTTTACTACACCCTATAGGGAGATAGTGCGCTCACCAAAGCTGGGTAGGGAAGAAGATACAGACCAGACAGGGCAAGAGAGCTGGGTTACAGTAGGGCGTAAGCGTAGAAAGAGGCGCAAAATCCCAAGTGGGGTGGCATCTCCGGAGATTGCGGTGACCAACCGCTTCATGCCACTACATGACGAGTTGGCCCGCGATCCTGTGGGTGGGAGGACTGAAGAGCCCCAGGGCACCCAGGCGGCCTCATCCTCCAAGAAAAGGGAGTTAGTGATAGTGGGGGACTCAATCATTAGAGGGGTAGATAGCATAGTGTGTTCGCGCAACAAGGAGTCTCGTATGGTCTGTTGCCTACCTGGTGCCCAGGTTGGAGACCTCCTGGAGCGTACGGACAAGCTCCTGGCCAGAGCGGGGGAGGATCCAGTGGTCATGGTCCATGTTGGGGCCAATGACATAGGAAAGGGTAGATTTGAGGTTCTGCAGGATAAATTTATCGAGCTAGCAGGAAGATTAGAGCAGAACCTCCACGGTAGTCTTCTCTGAATTCTACCGGTACCACGTGCAAGCAAAGGGAAGCAAGCCTTTACATGGAGGTTTAACACGTGGCTACAAACCTGGTGCAGGAAAGAGGGGTACAGGTTTATGGGGCACTGGGACTCCCTTTTTGGAACAGGGGTGACCTGTACATGCAGGACGGGTTACACCTGAACCGGAGGGGTACAGCTGCATTGGGCCAGCGTATGCTTAGGGTAGCAGAGGGGTATTTAAACTAGGGACTGA